>CAUZXS010001979.1:60000-62500 GCA_963585895.1 Sepioteuthis lessoniana
AAAACCTGATGAATAAATAAATAAATAAATAAAGAAGGAAAGAAAGAAAGAATGAAAGAAAGAAAGAAAGAAAGAAAGAAGAAAAAGAAAAACCTGAAGAATAAATAAAGAAAGAAAGAAAGAAAGAAAGAAAGAATGAAAGAAAGAAAAGAAACTGCTGAAGAAAGAAAGAAAGAAAGAAAGAAAGAATGAATGAAAGAAAGAAATGACAGAATAAGAATTCAATGGAAAGAAGTAAGGATAGAAGAAAGTAAAAAGAAGGAGAAAGAAAAAAAAGAAGAAAAAGAGTAGAAAGAAAAAATAAATTAAAGAAGAGATGAAAAGGAAAAAGAAAGGAAGAAACGATAGAAGAAAGAAAACAGAATAAGAAAGAAAGGAGAGAATATAGAATAAAAGAAAGAAAAAAGAAATTGGAGAAGATGAAAGAAAGGAAAAAGAAGTGGAGAAAGAAAGAAAGAATAAAAAATGAAAAAACCAAGAATGACAGAAGACAGACAGCGATGAAAAACAGGAAGGAGAAGGAAAGAAAAATATCATAATACGAAAAAAGAAAAGAAGAAAAGGAGGAAGAACGATAAAGTGACATAAGAGAGAAAGGAAAGAAAAAGAGGAGGTAGAAAGATCAAATGAATGACAGATGAAGAAAGAAAGAAAGAAAGAAAGAAAGAAAGAAATAGAGCAAATGTAAAAAAGAAAGACAACAAATATGAGATAGAAAGAAAAAAGAAAGAAAGAAAGAAAAAAGAGAGTAAATATAAGAAAGAAAGAAAACAAATATAAGAAAGACAGAAAATAGGCAAATATAAGAAAGAAAGAAAGAAAGAAAGAAAGAACATAATAAAGTCTTAAAAAGAGGAATGAAGTTTACCAAATAAAACGTAATATATAAATAAAAGAAAATAATTCGTGATAAAAACGAAAAAAGAAAAAAGTTTATTTAAAGTTAAGTGAAATATAAAAGATAAACATAAAGAACTAAAATGATTGAAGAGAAATGAGGTAATTCAAGAACTAATGAATTGATGAAGTCAATGACTAAAAGAAAAAATGAAATAAAAAGATGGAGGAAAAAAAACACAAGGAGAAAAAAATGGAGAAACATTAAAAGAAATACAAGAAAGAATAAATAAAGAAACAAAGTAGAGAAAAAGATGTAGAAACCAAAGAAAGAAAGAAAGAAAGAAAGAAATGGGACAGAGAGATATAGATTAGATAAGGAGATGAAGAAGATTCTTATAGAAGAAGAAAAAGTAAAGAAACAAAGAAAAAAAAAAAGAAACAGACAAAGAAAAGAAAGAAAGCAATTTAAATTCATAAAATATTAACGAAGTAGAATCAGAAAAAAATATAGAATTCTAAAACATTGAAAAATGCTAATAAAAAAAGGATGAAAGTAAAAAAGGAAAGAAAGAAAAAATGAAATAAAGAGGAAAAAGAAATAAAAAAAGAACGAAAAAAAAGAAAAAGTGAAGAAAGATTTGGAAAGACACCAAAGAAAATAAAAAAATAAACAAATAAACAAACTGAAAAGATAAACAAACTGAAAGGATGAAGGGAAAAGAAAACAACGATAAGTTAATGGAAATTAAGAAAAGAGAGAAATAAAAAAATAAAACGGGGAAAGAAAGAAAGAAAGAAAGAAAGAAAACAACATATATGTTGCCAGAATAATAAAAGAAAAAGAAACATTCCAAAAACACAATGAAAAATTCCAAAATTCCAAAAACACAATGAAAAATTAAAAAAATTAAAAAATCTCAAAGAATTTAAAAATTCAAAAAAACGAAATGAAAAAGTGGTATTGAATGAAAAATTAACAAAAAAAAGGAGAACGAAAAATGAAATAAAGAATAAAATTTAAAAAAAAAGAGAGAAACAAAGAATGAAAAACATGACTTAGCAAAAGGTAAAGGAAAGAGAAAAAAGGAAATGAAAGAAAAGAGAAGTATAAAGAAATGAAAGAAAGAAAGAAAGAAAGAAAGAAGAGAGTCGAAAAGAACTTAAGAAATGACCCAATAAAATAAAAGACAGAAAAAATGAAGGAAAGCATTAATTGAAAGAGATGGCAAAAAAGAAAATGAGAAAGGATTAATGAAAGAAAAAAGAAAAAAGAATGAAAGAAAAGACAGAGGAAAAGAAAAGAAATGCACGGAAGAAAGAAAGAAAATAAAGAAAAAAGAAAAATAAGAACTGAAAGAAAAAGAGTTGAAAAAACGAAAAAAAAAAAAAACAGACAGAAAAATGGCTAAAAGAAAAAAAGAAAGAAAAAAAAGAAAGAAGGAAAGAAAATAAAATGACTTAAATAAATAAATTAAGAAAACAAACAGAAAAAGAGAGGTGGAAATGATCGAAAGAAAAGAGAGAAAGAAAGAAATGACAGAGGGAAAGAAGGAAAGAAAGAAATTAAAGAAATATATGACAAAAAATTGGGAAAGAATGAAGGAAAGATAAGAGAGCAATGAAAATAAGGGCGAAATAAAATAATGAGTCGAAACACGAA
>CAUZXS010001979.1:67500-85000 GCA_963585895.1 Sepioteuthis lessoniana
TTTCTTAATATTTGTTTAAAGTTAGGTTGATCAAAGATTTTAGAGATTTAAAATGTGCGAATACGATAAAAAAATTTTTTATAGAAATACAGCTGAAATTCCCTCGGATGTATTGGGTTAACTTCTCTTAGAAATAAACCAATTTCGAGTTGCGACGTATCATGGAATCAGAAAAAAATATCTTTACCTTTTTTATTTTTTATTTTTTAGATCGACTACATAATGAGTTGACCGGACATTGGCAAGATAGTTAGAGTGTTCGCCAATGTCCGAGTCATACCAAAGACTCGAAAAATGGTACTTGATACCACTTTGCTTAACACTCAGCATTTTAAGATACGGATTAAGGGTAAAGAGGGGCAATCTAGGGAAAGGAGTAGTACCCTCCGCTACACCTTGGTGTAGTAGCTATCGGAAAGGGAGCTTTTGGGTCACCCTCGGCTACGGTCGCCAACTTTACTTTTTTTATTAACATAATCAATTGAGTGTTCGTCAATGGCCCTGAAGACTGGGGTTCAATTCCAGGTCAAGTCATACTAAAAACTAAAAAAAAATGGTACTTGATGTTGCCTTGCTTTGTACTCAGCATTATAAGGTTAGGATCAAGAGTAAAGTGGAGCATTCTAGGGAAAGGAGTAGTGCCCTCCTCTTCAACTTGGTGTAGTAGCTATCGAAAAGGGGGCCTTCGTGTTACCTTCGACTACGGTCAACAACTTACATACTTACATCAATATTCGCCAAGCGCTTTTGCTCACAAATTATTATAATTAACCGTAGCTGGCTATATACAATTGAATCAGATTTCTGCTCAGCGACAGAATAATTCATAATGGATAATTTTTCGAAAAGCAGCTGAGATTTTATTAAAATTTTTATTTCTCTCAAAATTCAACGATTAAAGACTCTAAGAATTCATTATTACAATTTTTCTTCTATTTCAATAATTTTGTTTATATCTAAAATATTTAAAAAAAAAAAAGAAAAGAACAAAGATGTAATTCTAAACCCGTGAGTGGTTTGAAACAGTACAATATTTTTAACTTTTAGAAAAATCTTAAAATAAAACAAAAATTTCAATTCATTCCTTAATCGCCGTTTGAATTATACTGTCGAAATTATATTCCTTAAATTAATCTTTTTAATCCAACAAAATGCAACGATAAAAGGAGTTAAGAATAAAGAATATTTTCAAATTTTTTATGGGAAAATTCTGATGAAAAGTAGTCGTTCATTCTATAAATAGTTTATTTTTCTTTAATCTAAAGTTTTCGATGCTTTCTTTCTTTAATGGCATATCAACCTTTGTAGGTTATTTAATGCCAAAGCCATTTTCCAAGAAGAACGGTAGTGGTACTATTTAACCCATAGCTGGGAGGATAAGGGGGTTCATACCTTCCCTAAGGATATTTGCTCGAAAGTGAACGTAATAGCGCGACTGGAGTACGAAATCGTTCACTACGATTTCGCAGTCCATCGCTTTAACCATTACACCACGAGGACACCCACTCAGGTTTTCGAGTTACACTGATTAAAATTCTATATTTTTCCTTCTAAAATATGAAAAATATTCGTGGAAAAAATTTCGAAATATCAATAAACAATGGTTTTAGGGTTTTTTCTTATTTTTTTTCTTTCTAATCTTCAAAAAATGTTTAATTATTGGACAGTAAAGTAAAAAGAACCTAAAAAATAAAACTGCGTCTTTACAATAATAATAAAAAACCAAGGGAAATCAAGTTGGTAAATTTTTCTTATTACAAAATATTTTTTTGTATACATTATAAATTTTTTTTAAAAAAGGTACCTCTGGGTTTGAAATATTTTTATGATTTCCTAAAAATTTTCCAAAAAATTAAGAAGCTTTAAAACATTTTACTAAATTTGAAAAACGTTTTTAAAAAAAAGCATTTAATTCAGATTTCGCCAATGGAATATCTATTATATTTAAGCATAGTTAGCTTTAAGAATAACAGAAGAGTTAAACATACTTTTTGTACTTGCTTCTGAAGAACAAAGAAGAAATCCCAAAATCGATTGATTTTTAATTGTTGAAAAAAATTGTACTTTTCCTTACTATAAACAAATCAAAGTATATTTGCGATTTCAATGCTCAATGAGATCCTTTTTCCTTATTTCGTGACTACTAAATTGAAAAGTTTCTTTTTCTCAAAAAAGCAAGTTGTGTTTTAATTGAAACTATTTTATAATCCTCTTCCGTCGTAAAATCTTTGATCATCCGATCAATGCATGTTGAAAAATCTCTCATTATACAAAACGTCTTTTCCGATCACCAACGGATTATAGATTAGCTAAATGGGAAGGACTCGTAATTAAATTGGATGAGATCATTAGAGAATAATGTCGTAATTTAACTTGTACTTCTCTTTACCTAGTATCTATCAATTCAGGTGCATATATATATATATATATATATATATATATATATATATATATATATATATATAGGCATATGAAAATACAAGGTATTCAGAGGATTATTTCATTTATTGGTAAATTATTTGCCAACGTTAAATACTTTGTTTATATATAAAAACATCATCTGGGCAACATTAATATTTGATGATGTATCTTTTGATTTACATTCAATTTGCATAATTATAATAATATGCAGGTGATCAAAAGGAGATAATGTTATTATATAACACGCACTTCTTTTTGCTTTGTATCAATATATCTTCTCTCTCTCTCTCTCTCTCTCTCTCTCTCTCTCTCTCTCACACACACACACACACACACACACACACACACATATATATATATGTTAATATACAAATATCAAAATACAATGTATTCAGAAGATATATTTCATAGTTTAATTATTTGCCCCCGTTATGTTTTTAATATATATAAAAGCATTATCGTAGTAATAATAATATTTGATGTTATATCTTGGGAAGTACATTCAATTTACACACACGCTCACACCTATATATATATATATATATATATATATATCAATCTATCAATCTATCTCGTGACAGTAAGCAATGAGAAAATAAATGAAAGTAGCCAACGACGAAAACGAGATGGGTGGAAAGAAAAAAGAAAAACAGAAAAAATAACGTCAATCAGAAGGTTATTATTACCATTATTATTATTATTATTATTAATAATAATAATGATAATAATAATAATAATAATAATAATAATTAGTTGGAAACTGAAAAAAATGAGGAACATGAAAGTAACGTTTATACCAATTATAATAGGTGCTCTTCGTACAGTCACCAAAGGATTAATAAAGCGACTGGAGGACTTGGAAATAAGAGGACAAATGGAGACCATTCAAACTACTGCATTACTGAGATCGGCCAGAATACTCCGAAGAGTCCTGGAGACTTGAAGAGACTTGCTATCCCTCAGATTCAAGTGAAAACCATCAGCAAACGCTGAAGTGAAAACTCTTAAGTAATAATGATATATATATATATATATATACCGTATTGGACGGTTTATATGGTGCACTTTTTTATTAAGAATATCTTTTAAAATTACCCTGCGTCTTATATGCCATATGCAGGTTTTAAATTCGTGATAGTCGGCCGAAATAATGCTCCATGGCAACTCCTAAAAGCTTGGACTTTAGAATAACTTTATTATACCTATTGTCATTATTTAAAAAGCTATTATGCAAATTAAAACGGTTATTATATCAATTTCATCACGTTTAATATAAGTACTTTGTTTTTTTCTTGATTTTCCCTGCTGAAACTGGGGTGCGTCTTCTATGCCGCGAATTACGGTAACGAGAGATAGATATGAACTGGGTGAGATAGATAGATAGATAGATATGAACAGAAGGAGATAGATAGATAGATAGATAGATAGATATGAACTGGGTGAGAAAGATAGATAGATAGATAGATAGATATGAACTGGGTGAGATTGATAGATAGATAGATAGATAGATAGATAGATAGATAGATATGAACTGGGTGAGATAGATAGATAGATATGAACTGGGTGAGATAGATAGATAGATATGAACTGGGTGAGATAGATAGATAGATAGATAGATAGATAGATAGATATGAACTGGGTGAGATAGATAGATAGATAGATAGATAGATAGATAGATAGATGTGTGCGTGTGCATGTGAATGTATGCGTGTGTGTGTGTGTGTGTGTGTGTGTGAGAGAGAGAGAGAGAGAGAGAGAGAGAGAGAGAGAGTGGAGTTCAAAGTATGGCGACCGACGTAGGAGAATGGAAAACTCCGAATTTAACTGTTGAGGAGTGTTGTTCGGATAATCAGTGGTCTTCTAGTACACCATTCTTTTGTTTTCAGCTCACCCCACAAAATTATTCAAATCTTGAGTAATTTTATCCGATGATATCGCTAAAGAATTGGAATTAAAAGCTCGACCCTAAGAAAAAAATAATTTAATCGTCATAAAAACAGCTTGTGAAAATTGAACATTTGAAAATTATACGAAAATCTGTGACTTCTTCTTCTTATTATTATTATTATTATTTTTTATTATTATTATTATTATTATTATTATTATTATTATTATTATTATTCACTCATTAGAGCTTTTCACATCAGCGTTAGCTGATGGTTTTTCACTGGAGTTTGAGTGACAGCAAGTCTCCTCAAGTCTCCAGGACTCTTCTTAGTATTCTGGCCATTCTCAACAATGCTGTCGTTTGGATAGTCTCCACTCGTTCGCCAACTTCTAAGCCCTCCAGTCCCTTTAATAATCATTTAGTTACTGTATCAAAAACACAAATCACAAATTGGTACAATCACCACTTTCATGTTCCATAGTTTTTTCAATTCTCTAGCAAGGTCGAGGTACTTATCCTTCTTTTCACATTCTTTCAGTTTTATTCCGTGGTCAGCCGGGACATCAAAGTTGACAATTTTGCAAGTTCTCTTTTTTTTGTTGATTATTATAAGGTCTGGTTTTCTGGCCGGGATTAAGGGATCCGTTTGTATTATTATTATTATTATTATTATTATTATTATTATTATTATTTAAAACAACTTCCCATGTCTTCATAGTTTATTACCATTTAACAATTTTTGAAATATTCAATAGCTTTAGTTTTTTATGTTTGTTGATTATTATTAAGTCTGGTCTTCTGGCCGGGATTATCATTATTATTACAAAATGAACGTAAATATCATTTTTTTAAATTAATTTTTATATAAATCTTTCACAATTTATCTTTATTACTTACTGGTGGTAAATTGGTTATTATTATTTACAAAAACAAAAAAAAACTGATGTGAAATCTCTTCTGTCAAAACTTGGATAATTATTCGTATCTAAATGATATTTTATGCGTTTTTATCGATTATTCACAACCAGTCAATTCTTTTTTTACACTGAATGTAGAATATGGGATACAGAAGATTCTTTTATTTGCACTCTAGGAACTCAATTACTCTCTAAAACGCGTAAAAATTAATTTTGTATGAATATTTAATCAAATTTGTTTTCCAGGCGTAACAAATGTAAGAAAAAAAGGGATGTTATGGTTTTTTAAAAGCTGGGATTCGTTAAGATTATTGTAATAATAATAATAATAATAATAATAATAATAATCAGACGAATGGAGACTATCCAAACGACAGCATTATTGAAGACAGCCAGAATACTGAGAAGAGTCCTGGAGACTTGAGGAGACTTGCTGTCACTCAAACTCCAGTAAAAAACCATCAGCTGACGCTGCAGCGTTAACCGATGGTCTTTCAATAGAGTTTGAGCGACAGCATGTCTCCTCAAGTCAGGACACTTCTCAGTATTCTGACTGTTCTCAATAATGCTGTAGTTTATATGGTCTCCACTCGTCCTCCAACTTCCAAGTCCTCCAGGCCCTTTAATAATCCTTTAGTTACTGTATCGAAAGCACCAGTCACAATTTGTATAATTGTCTCCTTCACGGCCCATAGTTTTTTCAATTCCCTAGCAAGGTCGAGGTGCGTATCTTTCTTTTCACATTCTTTCAGTTTTATTCTTTGGTCAGCCGTTACAGCAAAGTCGACAATATCATTATTATTATTATTATTATTATTATTATTATTATTATTATTATGTTTCCTTTTTTTACCATTATTTTTGAAATCACCCAATTCAATCTTAAAATCTTTGACAATGTTACCATTTCTTATCTGATCAGACAATTTGTTCTGAAATATATTCGTTTCGTAAAAAATCCGGTAAGTTTATAGACGTTGTTTTTAAAATCTTCCTTGACAGTAAATTTACAGATCGACGAGGAATGCTATATATATATATATATATATATATATATATATATATATATAAAATTAACCTGAATCGCGAGTTGAAAATCTTCTACTAAATTTTCACCTTAACGGATCATCAGGAAGCCTAACCTCGACTCGAAGTTAGGCTTCCTGATGATCCGTTAAGGTGAAAATTTAGTAGAAGATTTTCGACTCGCGATTCAGGTTAATTTTAGAATTGGCTCCATTGTCTGGTGTTGAGCACTTTAGTAATTGTAGCATTGCAGGATTCGTGGAGGGTTTTTTGATTTTCTTTTGACCACTGACTGCGTATCCCTTGATTTTTTTCAAGGGGTCGAACGAGGTTGGCCTTTTCTTTCTTTTTGACCCAAAATTTTTTTCTTTTTTCCTGGGCGGTGATTCGAGATACTTTTTTCTCTTGTTCCTGGCCAGGGTTTTTTTGTTTTCTGTACCATGAATACTGGTAGATATTAGATTAGTAAATATATATATATATATATATACCATTATAAATCCCATCAATTATTTTGAAAGTTTCAGTTAGATTACCTCCCATTCTTCCTTATAGTAAGTACTTAATCCTAAGTCTTCCAATCTCTCCCTGTAACTGTAATTTTCTACTTATTTTTATTATTTTTATTCCCCTTTTTTTCAATGCCTTCTAATCTCAATAGCACGCTCAAATCTCCTTGTCTAGACGCAGGAGCCTAGACATATCTACAATATTCAATATTAGGTCTTGTTAGATTTTGATGTGTCTTTAAAAAGAACCTTTGGTTCCAATGAAAAAATATAAAATGTAATCCCTCATAGCTCGACACCTGCTGTGACAGAGAGAATCCACATGCATATACGTAAGTAGATACGATTAAAAATCACAATTTTACAGTGATGGCGAGCGTAAGATATAGTTTGTGATTAATTATTGAATATAACTTGAGTGAAATCTGAAAGATAATATGTAGCTAAAATGATATGATCTGAAATATAACCCAAAAATAATTTGTAGATTGAATTTAACTAAAACATATAAGATCTTAATCAAAGAAAAGAATTATGAGAATAAATAACGTTACACTAGTGGTTCTCTATTTTTCTGATATATATATATATAAATGTGTTCATATTACATTAGCTTATCTATCTTTCTATGTATATTCACATCCATCACGTTATGTTTATATCTCCTTAAATCAACCCGATAAAGATAGTTGTAATATATAATAATTGAAATATGTAAGGATGAACTGAGTGAGATAGATAGATAGATAGATAGATAGATGTGATATGAACAAATTTTTAAAGGATATTATATGATGTTTAAAATAAATTTCGAACACAAATTGCACCTTTCAGTTTTGCACTCCTTAAACGGAAATAAAATGTTTAAAACTTTCTCATTTATTTAATTCCTTTAAAAAAATAAAAATTCGTAAGATACAATATCACATTTCTAAAGCCCTGATGAAGGTTCATGCAAAAATAAAATGATACGTTTATGATTTATCAATAAATAATGCCATCCTCTAAAGAACTTGAATTTTTCATAATTCTACATTTTAATATATATATATATATATATATATATATATATATATATATATATATATATATATATATATATGCTCTTTTTGTCTTCCAGTTTTAATCTGGCGTTCGCCTGCCTGAGTTCTTTAAAGTTGATTGCCGAGTCCCAGAAGCTTTCCTTTCAGGCAGCTTCTGCGTGGCGAGACTGAATTGGTTGTTCGGGGCCTGAGGCGCCCGTTTAAGGGATCAAGCATTTTTTAGATAGACACGCACTAATATTCATGTCAAATCTGACTTGGTTAGAAATCGGATAAATCGTACAGTTCATATATATAAATATAGCGAGAGATAGAGAGAGAGAGAGAGAGAGAGAGAGAGAGAGAGAGAGAGAGAGAGAGAGAGTGTGTGTGTGTGTAGAGTGACAGACAGACAGACTGTGAAACTGAGAGAATTAGGGAGACAGGGACACAGCGATATGCAGATAGAGACAGACATAGAGAAATTGATTTTGGCAGTCTGATATATATATATATATATATATATATATATATATATATATATATATATATATATTATAACAGTGTTTGTTGTCACTAAATCACTTTGTGGGTTTGTATCGAACCAAGGGCAATATAATATGGAGAGTACTTAATATCTAGGATAGAGCTATTATGTAATAATAATAAATAAATATATTATATATATATATATATATATATATATATATATATATATATATATATATATATATATATATATATATATATATACTTAGTTCCATGGAATTTAGACTGTGACCTCTGGGTTTTATGGAGTTTTATTACAGAACAACAATCATCAGGCATTGTTTTGTAAAAAAAAACTCCATGAAACCCAGAGATCGCAGTCTAAATTCCATGGAATTAAATATATAAATCTAATATATATATATATATATATATATATATATATATATATATATATATATATATATATATATATATATCCGTGTGTGTATACATATATATGAATATATATATATATATATATATATATATACAGAGAGAGAGAGAGAGGGGGAGAGAGAGAGAGAGAAAGGAATTAACAGTGACATAATCATCATATAAGGAAAGACTTCTAAATTTATTCTTTCCTTTTTTTCAGCTTGTCGTCATCATCGATAAACTTTTGATGATGAATGACACTTCAACGCATCCTATACAGGAAGCAGATTTGTTGTGTTATTGGCGTATGCTGTTTGTATCGACTTCTTCCCTTTTTACTTCAACACTCCAACACCGGGCAGATATCTCTCTCGATAATAATCGATAAGTAGAACACAAGCCCAGTGTCACATTTGTGTAAACGCGTCCATTCATCGTCGTTTATTTCGTTTTTTTGTAGTTGAGGAGGAGGAGGCGGCCCCAGCATTAAACTCAGCTCAGAGCTCCTCCTCCACATCCTCCTCAACCCTTTCGAGGGAGTTTATTTTCAGTCAGGGAACCTCAGTTTAGGAATTAATTCCAGGGTTACTTTCAAAGAAAATTACCTATTTTGATAAAAGAAATAATTAAGATTTGACTTAGAGAAATAACTGATAAAAAATATCACGCACACACACACACACACACACACACACACACACACACACACACACACACACACACACACACACATACAAAACTATTAAAAAAGCCTTCATCCTCTGTTGCGTCATATATATATATATATATATATATATATATATATATACGTGGTGCATTCAATAAGTTTCTAGACTTTTTTTGTACAGGCATTTAAAATTGGTGTAGACTCTTGAAAATTCAGTATGTTATTGCTATACATCTTATGAGATGGCTGACCAATTTTTATGATCCCAGGTTCAAATGAACACCTAAACAGGAATTGGAATACACCCTACTAAAGCCTGATTGTCACTGCTGGTAAATTTCAGAAATGCAATATGACGCTTTAGAAGAACGATATGCAATAAAATTCTTTTAAACTTGGAAAAATTTCCACAGAAACGTATGGAATGCTTCAGACTGCTTTTGGAGCATCTTGCATGAATCGAGCATCAGTTTTTGAGTGGCATAAGAGATTCAAGGAAGCCAGAGAGTCTGTGAGGGATAATGAGAGGTGTGGGAGGAGTAAGGAAGTCAGAACACCATAGTTGATTGGCCAATGGGTTAGGGTTATGGTTACTATGTTGAGGTTTTAAGGGAGTTCAGGAAGAGATTCCTAGGGAAGAGGCCAGCATTCTTCAAATCGGGTCAGTGGATTTCCACCCGGACAATGCACCAGTCCACAACTCCATCCTTGTCTCAGACTATTTGACCAAGATGGGCATCAAGACAGTTCCTCAGCCTCCTAATAGCCGAGACCTTGCTCCCTGTGACTTTTGGTAATTCCCTAAGCTCAGAGGCTGTCGTTATGAGACAATTGAGGAGATGAAAGAGGCTGTGATGAGGGTCATTGACACGCTCACACACACATACACACACACATGCGCGCGCACCCACTCTCTCCATATATATATATATATATATATATATATATATACACTCATGAAAAATTAATTTTGAAACCCTCGGTGGATTTTCGTGTTGAGCTAGTGTACAAACAAATTTTTTTTAAAAATAAACAATACCACGGTACTTTTTGTGTTGCACTTAGTTTCACGAGGAATCAAAATCATAGTCTGATGTTTGCTGTGGCCTGTAAAAAGAGGTTTACAGCGTCGTTTCATTATATATGTATATATATATATATGTGTGTGTGTGTGTGTGTGTGTGTGTGTTTGAGTGTATGTGTGTGAGCGTGTGCGTGTGATCTAAATAGGCCTACATGTGAAAGTATGTAATACTGCACTTTTTTTTAGAGTCAATAGAAATTTTGTTTAATAAATTCTCCCTTTGATATAATATTGAAGTAAGCACAGATGCATAAAAAGTTTGTACAGATAGCAGTTTATTTCTAGACAACTATTAATCACTTTTTCTTCTAAGAATTTTTTCTCTCTGAACTAAATTCCTTTATTGGACAAACTTTTTACTTTCTATCAAGATGCATCACTTGACAACATTCATATCAGAGTGCAATCAGAAATCATATCAACAAACATATATCCCTTAAAATCCCAATACTTTTAATTCTTGTCGAAAACACCCGGATATTATAAAGACTGACGGTCAGCAAAAAAAAAAAAAAATTAAATAAAAATATAGAAATATAATGAAAAAAAAATTCTGTAATATCTTTTTCAGACAAGGGCAGTTCTAAATTAAATAGTTACTTGTTCTCGTAGAAGTCGTGTGACGTCATCCAGCGTCTCCCTGGACAACACGATCTTCGCTCGTGTTTTGAGTGTCCCACTACATAAATATTTCTTTAATGGCCAACACCAGCAACTGGAAAGTCAAAATAGCCATTTTACTTGAGACTAAATGATTATCGACACAGAATCAAATCAATATATCTTAAGAAATTAATACTTACACAAGTTACAAAAGGAATACCTCCTACATTTTAAGCTGCGTCCTAAGCGGTTCAAGTTAACAAAGCTAAGTGATAATGATACCTCCTTCTAGCCAATGTCTTATAAGACATTGGCTAGAAGGAGGTATCATTAATTTTTCAATCCGTGTGGATCATGGCTTAGACCATGTTTTTAAAAGTTGATGAAAGACCAGAAATTCGGTTGTATTTCTGCCATTAAAAGATTCTTCTTAGTAGCTTTATTTTAATTAATAAACCAGAGTTTCAGAAATTTTCAACCCATAGCAATATTGATTTTCAATCCATAACAACATCACATCAACGTGATATAAAATGAGCTCGAAAAGCTGCAATTATAGATTCCCTGTGTTTAAAATCGTTTCAACAGCAAACGCACACTGTGCACCGGTCCAAGCCATGACTATATCTGAAAAAATAAACAATAAATGGAAAGATATTAGCAAGCTGGAACTACTATAACCACTTGCCAATGTTCACTTGTATCACACCTGTGATTTGAAATATAGAAGATTTTTCTGTCCTAACCTGTTGAACAATATTTCCACTCAAATGGTCATGATTTTAACAGACATACAAAGTTCACTATCATAAAAAAATCAATAAGAAACGCATTGGACAATATCACAAAGATCATAGAAACATAAAAAGATAGATGGATAAAATGTCTCCAAACACTGACTCCTCATGGTTTTAACATCAAACAAAATGATCTTCAAAACACCGCCTTGAAATATGATGGCCAGATTTCGGGTAATACATAAGCACTTAAAGAAAAAAAATGCCCGAACAGGCTATCATGACAAATTTGAAACACACCCTTTCTATGCTTAAACAAAAATTTCCCAAAAGAGGGTGCTCAATTCTAGGTTTCTACAATAGCTTATATAAACCTGTTGATGACATATTGATAGCAGAAAATAAGCTTCATTTAACGAATGGATATGCTACGAGACCAGATGAATTTTCCTCGCTTCTCTTACAGCATATCACCTCCTTAAAAACACACACACACTCACAAAAAAGCAAACATTTCTTTACACAGTCGAAAATAATATAAAACAATTAAAACATAAATGAAACGAAAAGAATATTCCTACTTGTGTCGTTAATTTTTGTCGAATTACTTTTTGTCTTAACCCTTTTGTTCATCTTATTTATATATGATGACTGCCACATCTTGACAGATGACGGTCGTCTTTATAGCCAAAATTACTTCTTAAACAGGATGAGTCAATATGCATGGAAAAAGAATAAGTATAATACTTAGTCTAAAAAATTTATGTCTTTATTCTTTCGTGATGTCAAAGTTTCTATAGGTGTGAGAGACAGACTCACGGAGGGAGACGAATATAAACCGCCATATTGACCCATAACTTCTTCTCTTGATCATACCCCGCTGTATTATCTTAAAAGCCCCACCTAGAACTTCTGCTTCTCGGCCAGTGGGTACACAACCGAAGGCCTGCTGTGGGCCACTCGGGGTTATCTTCAAAGCCTTATGTTTTCTCTTCTAACGAGACGTATTTAACCGGTTCTCGTCAGGTGGGGGGAGCTTGGCCCCCAGCGGCCACGGTTGTCTATCTGCCGACTCAACTGACCACTGCGAGCTGGCACTGACAGACTGTGACTCTCACGTGGGCTTCTGCATATATCATTTCATAATGTCCACGATTTCCGTTCAACACGTGACTGCTTCCGCTTATTTTCACAGGTGCGTCCTGTGCAGAGAATATCTGATTGACGGTTCGGTCAAGGGTCAATATACAACAAAACTACCTAATAAGTAACTTATTCAACCCGAGAAGATACATAAGATTATCAGGTAGTAAGACATTTGAAAGTTTTTAGTTATAGTGACATTCGCTTGTATAATACTTATACCACTTCCTGTGTCTAAATAGCAGCAGCCCAGTGTCAAGAATGGCAAGATAACCGCTGAATATGCAAACGGCAGGTTTTATTTCAAAGTATATTTTCTTTGTCAGCAGAAGTTCCTTCTCCAATTTAGTAGTTCATTTTTATTAAAATATTTCCTTTCAACACGACTTTGTAATTTGACTGGAGACTTTTCAACCCCAAATATATATACGTAGAAAAATTGATAACAAGGTAATCCAAGTGGAAGGAGAGATTTATTGAGAAGTCGACACTCTAGCGTTTCGGTTCTACTGAACCATCATCAGGACCATGAGGGGTGATATTAGCAATGTTATGTCAACGATGGATGTTTAAAAATGCAAAATACAAAAACCTAGGGGAAAAATTTGTATAAGAAAAAGTTGGCCGTTTAATTGGGGAATCAGCGTTTGTTTGAAATTACGTCATTTGACTTATTTGGAATATTGTATTGAATTTATGTTACGTTTGTTTATCGAGAAAGATTTCGAGTCAAAAGACAAAAACAGACAAAAAGAAAATAGAAAGCATGAAAATTATGATATATGTGGCAAATATTAAGTGATATCACCAATCATGGTCCTGATGATGGTTCAGTAGAACCGAAACGCTATAGTGTCGACTTCTCCATAAATCTTTACTTCCACTTGGATTACCTTGTTATCCATTTTTCTATATATTGTCGGATTACAATCCTTTGAATGTACATGAGTCGTTGAAAATTTTCTAAACTATACCTACCTTTATATGCCCATTACCTGCGCAGAAATTAAGGCAGAAATCTGAATTAATTTTTCTAGTTTCACGAGAAATGGTAATGTGTTGCCATTACAAAATGTTCAGTTATGCATCTTCTTTCTGGGTGAGGCTAAAACATTTTTCAACGTATATGTATGTATTTGAACTGCACACACACACACACACACACACATTGATAGATAGCCACAAATCGACTCAAGAGTGTACTAAAATAGAGGTAGGATTCCAGTCACCTTTACGTAAGAACCAAAGCGATTTTATTGGTAGATTGATATATCGATCTGCAGATAAAACGCTAAAGACATTTTTTGCAGTTGTGTGTATGTCCTTGTTCCCAGTAAATCGTATTTTTCTTATATTAAGCTCAAAATCGCAATGGTTCAAAACAGAAAGGTTCAGAAGTAGTGATAAAAAAGAAGAAAAAAGAAATAAAGAAAGAATTGCGGTGAAAAAAAAATTAGGATAATTTTGTCGATGGCCTCACGTAAAGTCGCAGAGACCTTGAAGAAAAATTTTAGCCTTGGAGATCGATTTACTTTCCTTGTGTCGATTACTTTCTTGAGTTTCTTCAGCTCTGTTACTCGTAAAAAGGTTGCCGGACAATAATCAGGTCATTATCTGCTATTTGGACACTTAATTCCCATCCCCTAATTCGATAATCACGCTCAGAAAAATACGTTCACTTTAAGTCTGGGGATGTCATTTTATAAACTACAAAGATGCTTTTTATTATTGATTCCTAAATTGTTGAATTTTTCATTAAAAATGTTTGAGGAATATGTTTCTGTTCAAAAAGTATTGGCTTTCTTTCTTTTCCGGGGCTATATGAAAAGATTTCAGAATCACGTAATTTTGGCTTCAATGCAGATTGCATAGACACACACCAGAATTTCACAGCTTTGAAAAGGGATGGATTAACATACGGTGTCATAACACCTAAATAAACAAACCCAGCAGCTTCAGCTAATCTAAAACAAAATTCTCTTGCTTAACATAAGACACCCAAATGGAAAGCTCAGTGACAGGTAACCTTACAGCAAATATATAAAGGTCAACTGAAAACAATTCGATGCCAAAAAATGTAATTCAACGAATACCAGAATACCAGAATACCAGAATTCTACGATACCAGATGATTTTTGGTTGCTTCATTGATAGCATATCATTTTTATCTAAATCTATTTAGTAAAAAAATTTCTTCACAAAAACATTTCTCCTGACTATGACCTAAGGTTGAAACTAGCTGAAAACAAAGAAAAATAACATATAAAAGAAATATCCCTTTTTGTTTTATCCTGTCTGTACATATGTATTAAATATTAAAAATATTTGATTTTTTAACCGATAATAAGATTTTTAAAGAAGCCAGAACTCTTTTGTTGGCTCACAGTTAAACAGTTTTAACTATTGTTAATATTGTTATCTAACATTCACAGTTTTATAAGTTCAGCGGAAAATGATGTAATTTATAGCTATCCAAAATTAATTGTCTTATTTGTCACAATTCAATGGTTTTCAGTATAGTAAATAATCAAACAGTTCTATTTGACCCATAGCTTGGAGCCTAAGAGACACTCTCACTCTGAGATCAGAGTGGACCTGGGATTAATGGCAACAAAGAGGTGCTCCTGATTTCCCTAAGCTCCTGGACGGGAGTAAAATTAAATCAAACTTATTACGATATTGCGATCCAGCACATTAACTCCTAAAACACAGGAAAATGAGTACTCGAGAATTATTAATATAACTATAAATATAATGAAAAAGCATTTGCATTAAGACTATTTACTTGAAGCGGTGATGGTTGAATAAGGATTATATTTCTTTACTTGAAATCATATAACAGTGTGCAAATAAATGACTTTTATGAAATAGAAATAATTACTTGAAACAAAATTGTTGTCAGTATTAGGTACGGATACACAAAACCGAGTGAAAATTATTTGTATTTGATAGGAATACTTGAAACCACACAACCGAGTGAAAATTATTTGTATTAGATAGGAGTACTTGAAACCATACAACCGAGTGAAAATTGTTTGTATTAGATAGGAGTACTTGAAACCACACAACCGAGTGAAAATTATTTGTATTAGATAGGAGTATTTGAAACCATACAACCGAGTGAAAATTATTTGTATTAGATAGGAGTACATGAAACCATACAACCGAGTGAAAATTATTTGTATTAGATAGGAGTACATGAAACCATACAACCGAGTGAAAATTATTTGTATTAGATAGGAGTACTTGAAACCATACAACCGAGTGAAAATTATTTGTATTAGATCGGAATATTTGAATAACACAACCGAGTGTAAATTATTTCCATGAGATCGGAACACTTGAAACCATATAACTGTGTACAAATTATTTGTATTAGATCGGAATACTTGAAACGATATAACTGTGTACAAATTATTTGCATCAGATAGAAACAATTGAAACCATATAACTGAGTACAAATTATTTGTATTAGATAGGAATACTTGAAGCCATAAAACCGGGTAAAAATTATTTGTATTAGATAAGAAACCAAACCAAAAAACAGGCGACTCCGTTGTTCATATACGAAAGCATTTATTAACTTCTGACTTCTGACTTCATTTCTTCGACCTGAGGAGAGAGAGAGAGAGAATTCTTAAAAGTATTTCGTATCAAACTATGCTAGCAACAACCCCAACGCTCGGCACATCTCGTGGCCCTATCTCAACTTCTCAATACCATGGTAGGACCCCAACATCTCTACATCATGGGCGGAACTCAACTGAACTTTTTCAAAATCTTCCAAATTCTCAGCCCATCTCTTCTGAGCATGACGTCATCCACACTCCAGCCCGTTTCCTGTCTGGAGTTTATTATGACAATGGTGATTGTCATATCCTTTGCGCGCGAGCGTAAACTGCACCAATTGACTACACACCTGAACTCTTAACCCGAATAGTTCAAAGCCCAACCAAACTGAATGATTAGATATAATTAATGAAAAATGATTAAAATAAAAAAATCATTCCTATAATACAATCAATCTAAAATTCGTTAAACTCATCTTATATAAAAGTCCTCGAAGAATATTACTCCAAAAAATTGATTTTTACTAAGGAAAAAACTGCTGAATAATGAAGCAAATCATCAGCACCTTCGACGATCAGTTGAAAAGTTCATGGGCTGATTGAAAATATTCTTATGGAATGCGACCAAATGAGGTTTATATTTCAATATAGTTTCTGTTACGATCTTTTCATTTCTTCCATCCGAGATACCTTGCTTCGATCACATTTGATTGAAAAGGTTGAGCAACAGTAGATATGACGTCTTTATATAAAATTTTCAGCCTATAAGCTTTTCTGCTCACTTTCGTTTATCTAAATGAGAAGTAAAATTTCAAATTGAAGAAATTTAAAAGTTAAAATAAAACGTTTAAGAGTTTAATGAAATAAATACAACATTTAATCAGGGTTTTCCAGGATACTATTATTTAGGGAGAGCTTATCAAATGAAATAATCCTAAGGGAGAGTTAGCGTATTTACTGGGCTATAATCGGATAAATCTAAATTTTAAAAAAATCAAGGTTAAAATA
>CAUZXS010001979.1:90000-131471 GCA_963585895.1 Sepioteuthis lessoniana
ATCGAAGCTGTTCATACCTTTGCTAGTCGCGTGTTGATCTCTGTCTCAATTCATGAGACACTGCTTCCTACGTAGGTGAACTTGTAACTAATAATGATGATAATTTTAAATAGTTATCCCTTCAAATTATTATTCTTGATGCAAACATTTTGATACAAATAAGAAGAATCAGAGAAGCCAGTTCGAAATCCATTCGCACTAAAACCCTTGGGAAAGTCGTGATCCTATTTACCCAACCCCTTCCGCTCGGGCAGGATTTGACACAAGGTCAAATTTTAAGCGGAGTTTAGCAGGTTTGAATTCAGAGTTTTTCCTTCTCCTAGACTAGTTGCCTCACAAAGGCTGAAGTACCTAGTCTGCCCTACTATTTACTCATAGCTGGAGGGAGAATAATTGGATTCATACCTTTCCCAAGGGTATTAGTGCTATGTGAAATGCAATCAGTCTTGTCCAGGAATTGAACTCGTATCGCCGTGTCCATATCCTGTGACGATAACCATTACTCCACGGGAAAGTCATGATAGCCCTTACATTCACTTGTTATGCGTCAAATACTACCAGGATTCAGTAGACATTAAATAACTTGCGAAGATTGATATCCCAAGAAATAATTAACTGTTATATGAAATCAAATATACTTATGAAAAAACAGATAATCTTTAAACAAATCTCATCATCATCATCATCATGTCGTGCCGCTAGCACGGATATCCCAGACCCTCTCTCGTCACTTTTCCCTATTGTTCATCGCCTCTGGCAGGTCTTCAGGGCTACATCCTCACATTGCTGCTGTATGTATGTTCGAGCTGGTCGTCCTGCTTTTGCTCGGCTATATGTGGGGGTCTATCGGAGTACATCAGTTATGAGCTCGTTCCTGCTTGGATAGTTTTCGTGATGGGAGGTAGGTGGCCGTATAGTTGGTGCTTTGTGTGTGTTGCCCCCAGGAAGATATAATATTTATGAATATAGATATTGTAAACAGTTTGGTTGGTTTCTTTTTTTAGCAGCATATAAAGCTTCGTGGGTTATCTCATGCCAAAGCTCTCGTTGCAGAAGAATAGCAGTGGTACTATCTAACCTACAGCTGGGGAGATAAAGGGGTTCATACCTTTTCTAAGTGTATTAAGCTGAAAGGTAACTTAGTTGCGTGAAGAGTTCGAACCAGCTTACAACATCGTCACACTCCAGCACGTTAATCACTATGCCATAGACACTCCCTACTAAAGTTAAAGGGGTGTTAGAATAAGTGTATGGAGCAACCATTTACCTAAGTAGTTAATGTTGCACGAATATCAAATGAAAGCATCATTTACAGATACGCATAATATTGCTGGACAAGTGAAATAAATCTCTGAAATAAACGTGAGAACTTAAGATAGTCATATGTAAGAAGAATGTAATGTGGGCACCTCCCACCATCAATGTACTTGGTGCCCGGCAGTGTGACCGATAGAGAGGTGTCAATTACAGGACCTCTAGCAATAGGTCGGAGAAACGGTCATACGCAAGAGTTGAAGATTGTAAAAAAGGGTCAGTCAGTCAGCAATCAGCAGAGCACAAGTGGTGATCAAAATTTAGAGGTAAGTGACCCCGCTACATTGGTAGTAGGCGACAATTTAGCAATTCCCTCATCGAATCAAAATACAACGTCACGTTTTTTTGATTTTTCATCTGTCCAGGAGGTTGAATCACCAATGATAAAATGAGTGTTTTTTCCTTTTTTCTTTTACTGTCACTCAGTCATCTACCTCGACCACCGGCAGGTCACTGCTCTTATGAAGGATCAAATATAGGCCTGTCCGGCTATCTGTCCACATTGAGTTCTTTAGATCCAGACAAGTGAAATCGCTAATCGCCGACCGCCAAATAAATCTGACAGGGTTGATCATTTACAAAAAAAAAAAACAAACAAAAAAAAAATGAAGTCACAAAGCCAGAGACAAAACAAACACGTGGTCTTCAAAGAGCAGTTCAGAACATATATTTGAATTTATCTCTCTTTTCACTTTCTGGTTATGTTATATAATTAAGGAATGATTTTTTTATATTAATCATTTTTCGTTAATTATATTTTATCATTCAGTTTGGTTGGGCCTTGAACTATTCGGGTTAAGTGTCCAGGTGTGCAGTTTACGCTTGTGCGCAGTGGATATGACAATCACCATTATCATAAAAAACCCGCAGACAGAAAATGGGGCTGGAGTGTGGATGACGTCATGGCTTGAAAAGATGGTCCAGAGAATTTGAAGATTTTGAAAAAGAGTCAATTGGGAGTTGAGATTGGACCATGGAGGCAGAAAGTTGAGGCATGTAGTTGGGTTTTTCGGATCTCTACTGACAGAGATCTTAAGCAAGACAAGACGCGCTGTGCATTGGAGATGGTTCGCATTGTAAGAATTGTGTCTCTCTCCTCGTGTCAAAGAACCGAAGTCAGATGTTAATAAAACCGTTCGTATCTGAAACAACAGAGTCCGCCTGTGTTTTGTATTTGCCTGTGTGTGTGCATTATGGCGATGAGTAGGATACAACAGTGAAAAAAATAAAAAATTCCGTATTTCGTTTTTCTGCCCAGCAAAAAAACAAAACAAAACAAAACAAAAAAAATCAATATTTCTTGCTATCAGATTTTGACTATAGGACTTACACTTCTATAATTTAAATTGGGCGGCATGCCACTTGTTCCCACAACAATTTGATGGCGGAAGCACGCAAATATTAAGTCTCGGGAAACCAGTGGCCAGGAGAACCACGTGACCTGCTTAAAACTACGTCCACATTTGAATTTCGTACCACATTTTTTGGAGCCGATTCCAAGACACTTATTTTCTATAAATACGTCGTCTTCAAACACTCTTTCTCTTTTTACCTATTTCTATTGCAGCGCTAACACACTCTCTCCAGTGTGACTCTCTTATTCACCAACAAACGTAAAAAGCCACAAAATGGATAAGCCTCGCTGAGATTCATTTCTTCAAAATACTTTGACTATGAGACTTTTTCCAGCCTCGGAAACATCGAATCTTTCAAACCATAGGAAGAAATGGACATTTTAAAATATGTAATCAACCTTAATAAGACGCTTTCATTATTTAACCCTTTCTGTAGTTTTAGTTGTGTTAGACACACACACATACACACACACATACACACAGGACAATTTTACAAACAATATAGAACTGTAGCAATATTTTCAATGTATCAATGCATATTTTGTTCTGAATATAAATTTTTGTTTGTCGCCTTGTTTTGAAAGTTCCTTTTGTCCGCGCCGTTTCATATTCTCTACTCATTTGCTTCGTTTCCTTCATTTGTCTCCATCTGCCTATTTTACCTTTTTCCATGTGCCTTTTTCCTAGCAAAACAAACTTTAACAATAAATTTTTGGGGGACTAAACATATCTACCAAATAACATGTCCCCCTACAGTATCATTCTTCTAAAATCAATGTACACATTTTACTCTTTTAAAAGCCTTGGCGATTATTTTTCTACTTTTAAAATTATTCACAGATTTCTCTCTCTTCTGATCTCCGTCGAACCACCGCACTATGCTGTATTATTATGAACTTATCGTCTTCTCTTCATCTCGTATTTTTCTTCCACTTCAACAAACGTTGAGATCCTGCAACGTAATAAGAATTAAATCACGTATTGTTTATATAAACACGCAAAATAAAAATAAGCTGAAAAAAAAGAAAAGAAAATTACTGCACACGTAGATATGGTATTGTATCTATTAGTCTCTTTTTATTGTATGAAAGACAGACTGTTACCCGTGCAGTAATTATCCCATTTACGAGAAAAGCAAACGTGGATAAACTTTGTTCTCGGCTTCGTCACAGGATTTGCCAGAACAAAGTTTCAACATCTCTTCCATTAGGCTTAGTGTAACAATATATTCCCGTACAGGATTAATATGATGACTCCCACCCGTGGTGAAAGCCGGGGCGAAATGTTCTGTGAACCCCATTATAAGACGACAGATTTCGGTATTTTGCTTCTTTTTCCTTTTTGATGGCTGGGGTTCGAAGAGACAGCCATTTGCGTAAACAGAGAATGAAGAATGAATCAAAGATACGAAAAGTGTCCTGTTCCGAGAAGAACGAAAAAGCTATTCTGCACTTTGTATCCGCCGCCCTTTTATTCCTGCTTCTAAGACCTCAGAAAATGACCGAGGAAAATAAAGCAATATAGTCCAAACGATTTAGACGAGAAGTGTTTTGTCTGTTTCCCTCCTCAGTAAGTCATTACTAACATAGCAGTTGTCGGTGACAATGCTACAGGAATCAGTAATAAAAAAAAAACTTGCTTATTTCGAAACAATTATAGAAATGGACATTTACTCGGTCATTTTTTTCATCTTTAAGTCCAAAATTTTAAAAACGGTTTATGACCATCTTTATTTGATTTTTTCATTCCTTCTTTTCTTCTTTTTCTTACTTTAAGTTTTTTTTCTTTGATATTTTTTCTTCTTTGTCTTTTCATACCTTCACGTTTCTTTCTTTATCTCCTTTCTTATCACACAACTCTTTCTTTCTTTTCTTTTATTCATTTAGCTCTTTTTCTTTTGGATGGAGGAAAGAGTATTTCTGTCATCTGCTCGCTTCTTAAAATTGTGATAAAAGGAAAACGGATTAAATACTCGTTAACATAAATCTAATCCTTGTGTCAAACTAAATTGATTTCATTTTATTTATATTTGTCGCTGCCTCCCACCAGAGAGGACTTGGCACAAGGTCAACAACCCGAAAGTCGATTATAGTCTGGATATAGGGGAGGGAAGATCGGGCATGAGCCGAAGCTCGACCCCAGCAGGATTTTGCTGGTCATCGATCTACTTTGTGTAATGTGGGCCTGATAACCCTAGCTGGACTTGGACTCAAATCTGGGTCCAGGCACGTATGCCTGATTATAGTTCGAACTATACAAGGGTGTCAAAGGTACGATGATGCAGCTCGCCTACCCGAAGGTGGCCCAGCCGAAGTTGGGGACCTTTTGGACTCGAGTCTGCCATGGAGCATTGACTGTCCGGCATGGGTGCCTGACATTTGAGCTGAACCTGTTCGTGAAAATGCCACTTGAAGTGGTCCATTAGTTCTCTCTCGGTGGAATAGACAAATACTTGGGTTTTTAGCATTGGTATGACAACCACTGTAGGAGAAGCCGAAACTGGGGTCCTTTCGGCCTCGAATCTGCCATTGGTTTCGATACCTCACCCGGCACGAATGCCAAGCTAAGGCCGGGTAAGTTGATTTCATTTTATCATGTCTTATTTGTTCGGTTTTATGAAGAGATTTTTCCAAACTCGTTCAAAAGAATCCTTCATAGTATTTAAATGGATTTTTAAATAAAACTTGTCGAAATTCTAATAATTAAAGTGAATTTGTTAGTTCGTTGGTTCTATGGCATGTTAACCCTTGTTGTGTTATTTAATGCCGAAGTCAGTTTAATATCTACATACTGTACAAAGATGTATCTTCAGGTCTGTCATCTAAAAAATAAGAAATTCTAATTTATTGAATTCTTATATCACATCACTTTTAGCAGCTCGTTCATTTGTGGGATGCATGCAACTCACAGCTTAGTCTACCGGTATGTGATTAAGTTGGCCCAATCGGCTAGGGCTGTAGGATACACCGACTGCATCTCTGCAGAGGGTTAAGACTCCCCCAATGAGTGTCCTGTTTATGACTGGGGCGGCTCCAGTAATGCTGAAGCTTTGGAGAATGTGG
The DNA here is from genome assembly GCA_963585895.1 of Sepioteuthis lessoniana. Lineage (NCBI taxonomy): Eukaryota > Metazoa > Mollusca > Cephalopoda > Myopsida > Loliginidae > Sepioteuthis > Sepioteuthis lessoniana. The sequence continues at coordinate 95,732 of CAUZXS010001979.1, forward strand.
AGTACCCCTTCATTGCTATAGCTCCCAGGTCCACTCTGGGCCAGAATACTAGCAACAGATAGGGTCCTATCTATGGGTCAAATAGAACTTTTTGATATTTAATCTGTTTACCTATGCTAAACTTAATTTCTTGAAATTGAACTGTTTGATCATTTAATAGTGTGAAAACAACTGTATTTATGCTAAACTGAATTGATTGAAAGAGAACGGTTTGATCTTTTAAATAATATTTGAACTTTAAATAAATAACTGATGTTTAATTGAATAATTAGTTACTCATAGCAATACTTGAAAACTTTAAACTATGTGCGAACAAATGATTATGAATTAATAGAATTGTTCGTATTTGATAGAAATAAGAGGAACCGTTTAACTGTGTGCCAAAAAATTGGCTCAGGCTCTTTAAAGATGTTATATATAAGTAAAGTTAAAGTAAAGTTAGCGACCATAGTCGAGGGTGACCCGAAGGCTCCCTTTTCGATAGCTACTACACCAAGGTGTAGGGGAGGGCGCTACTCCATTCCCAGGATTGCTCCACTTTACCCTTGAACCGTACCTTATAATGCTGAGTGTTAAGCAAGGTGGTATCAAGTACCATTTTTAAAGTCTTTGGTATGACTCGACCTGGGATTGAACCCAGGTCTCCCGGGCCATGGGACATGTTATATATAAAATGTGTTTAAAAATCATTTATTTGATATTTATGCACAAAATGTATTTGGCATTAAATGACCTACAATAGTTGATATGGCATAGAACCAAACCAAACCAAACCCAAATGTGATTAAGGGTGCCTTCTTTCTTCACACGCACCTTTATTTCTGCCTGTTGGGAATGCAGTACGGATCTTATTCTTTACAATTCAATTTTCTCCTGGTGTCTTCGATGGCACATGCAATTGGTCACCCTAAGACATAAGGGTCATTTTTAGTTTATCTTCAAACACACCGACCCCAGTTGTGTCCTATATGATTTTTATTACACAAGGGTTATTTCTTTGAAGTTGGCATCGTGAATGCAGATTCAGATTTTATTCAGGGTTTATTTTAAAATATTTTTCCCTGAATAGCAGTAGAGTTAAGTTGCCCTTCTTCAAAAATGGTAGGCAACCAAGGCTATTGCCCTCAATTTTCAATACTATCTAATATGTAGATTTAGTGAGAATAAATAAATTAAGATCTTTTCAAAGGGTATTATTTCAAAATGAACACTAACTTCCTCACTCAAAATCTAAAATCCGTTAGCTGATTCCATTTTCCAGGCAGTTGACCGTTAGGCCACTGACATATCTTCATTTTATCGATTTCAAAGTATATATGCATTCATATATACGGATGTGGGCTTGATGTAACGGTTATTGTTGCAAGCGACCCGGTTTCAAATTCTGTAAGAAGCTGATATTTATCGCTACCTCCCACCAGACAGGACTTGACACAGGTTCTACGACCCGAAGGTCAATTATAATGAGGATTGGGGAGGGGAAGGTCGGGCAAAAGCCGAAGTTTGAGCCCTGCTTGACTATGGTGGCCCATTAGTGCAGTGTGAGCTTGATGAGCGTAGCTGGATATGAATCCAAATATCGGTCTAGGCACGTATGCCTGATTATAGCTTAAACTGGATTGCAAGATCCAGTGCTATACAATGGTGACAAAAGTTTCAATAATACAGATCGCCCACCCGAAGGTGGCCCAGCCGAAGTTGGGGGCCTTTTGGACTCGAGTCTGCCATGGAGCATTGACCGTCCGGCACGGATTCCAGACAGGTGAGCTGATCCTGTTCGAAGCTGCTTGGTTTGCACTTCGTGAAAATGCCATTTGACGTGGTCAATTTGATCTCTCTCGCTGGAATAGGCAAATACTCGGGTTTTTAGCATTGGTATGACAACCACTATAGGAGAAAGAAAACTCTGAATTCATATTATTAGTATATCAAAAACAAGGTTGGCGTTTTTCTCGAATTAATGATCTATTGTTAGGTATACTAAGTCATATTCTGAAAGTGGATCTCGTGATAATTTGTGCTTAGAGTTGAAACTTCAGATCTGTTTCTTTTTCACAATAAAAAAAAACTGTTGAATAAGCACACTGAATTAACATGCAAATGTGGCCATAAATCAAAGTTTTTGCTATTAAATTTAGAACCTGTTTAGGTATTCAGCCTGTGATCAATCATTCTCCATTCATTGTTCAGATGTTGTTTTTTTTCGGGGTTGATTTGCATATTTTTTTTTTTTTGGTATTGATTTCTATATGTTTTCCTTAATGGTATCACTCTGAAATATTTAGTGACTATCATCAATTTTTTTTTTTGCTTGCATTGAAATCTGTTTCCCGCAGGTTTTATCTGGCGTCGTTTTCTTTCAGTAAGAAAATTTGTCTTTTGGATATTTTCCTTTTTCTTTTTTTAGAAAATTCCATCAATTTTGAAATTCTTCTTTTTTTTTAGGACAGAAATTAATTTAATAAGTTTGTAGATCCTACTCTGGAGAAGGAAAAACTCTGAATTCAGATCTGTTTATCTCAGTTTATAAATTGACCTTGTACTGCATCCTGGTCGTGCGGTGCAGTTTGGTAAATGCATAAGCTTTATAATTGTGGAAGGGTGTTTTTTCCTGTCACTTTCTACTTCGACCTAACGTCATATAGTTTTTTTTATTGAATTTTGAAGGGCATATTCAATATTTAATAATGTGCGTCCATTACTTTTTGAGATTCATTTAATAATTGTATTTTTATTGGAGGAAACTTGAAAACATTGAAGCAATATAAATAGGCAAGATATCAATTTTCTTTATATATTATTCTGCTCGGTTGCCTAATATTTAAGCACTTAAGAAAAACTTTGTAAAGCAATTTTACACACACACACACACACACACACACTCTCTCTCTCTCTCTCTCTCTCTCTCTCACTAACCCCCATATATATATATATATATATATATATGAGAGGAATGAACTAAAATGATAAGACGAGTAATATTTCTTTTTGTCATTCATTTTTTTATGATGTCATCAACATGAGAAGATTTTTGAGGAGAAGAGATTTTTTTGAAAGCTTATTTTTTTAAACGAGTTGATATGCTCTTAGAGAAGCCAAGAAAAATATTCTGGTAACGTAGCATATAAATTTTTTAAATAAAAATCATCTTCTGGAATCCATCATCACCATATACTTCCTTACAGTCATTAGCCAAGTGTCCTAACTACAGATATATGAAGGTCAGTTATACCTGGGAAGAGTATCTTTCAAACTAGCCGTGGCTGTTCAGCTTGCTTATTTACTTATTGAACTGCTTGCTAGTTTTTATGGCATATCAACCATTGTAGGTTATTTAATGCAAAATCTTCTTTGTACATATATATTAAATGTATACGATTTGTTTTGGTTGGGTTCTATAGTATATCAACCATTGTAGGTTATCTAATACCAAATCTTCTTTATACATATAAATTAAATATATAGGATTTGGTTTGGTTGGGTGTTATGGCACATCAACCATTGTTGCAAAATCCATTTTTTACCTAAATATTAGATATATTACTTGTAAAATTTTAGTAGATACACACAGTTAAATGATCAAACCGTTCTATTTATAACAATTCAATTCTAACTAAAATAATTTATTTGAACTCAGTTTAAATGTCAAACAGTTCCATTTGACCCATAGATAGGCCTCTATCAGGTGCTATTACTCTTGACCTGAGTGGACCTGGGAGCGATGGCAATAAAGGGATACTCCGTATTACACAAAACTCAAGCGTTACTGGAAACTCACAATCAGATTGTTTAGTGTCATATCCAAGACAATCGTCGGGGTGTGGTCTTAACCCTCTGCAGAGTAGCAGTCGGTGTATTTTAAAGCCCCAGCCGACTGGGCAAGCACACCCTTTTAAAAACAATATCTTAATTATGTACCTACCACAAGATCTTTATATATATATATATATATATATATATATATCCTGATGATCTGTTTAGGTGAAACCTAGGTAGATTTTACTGGCTCTACTTGCATATATATGTGTGTTTGTGTGTGCGTACATATATATATATATATATATATATATATATATATATATATATAAGCTCGATTTGGCATTAATTAACCCATAATAATGCTAGAACACGTTTAATCAATATATATATATATATATATATATATATATATATATGTCTTGATACTTATCCACTGCCTTCTGGTACAATTAAGATACAATAGGGTTGGGTACTCGTTTGCAACAACAGCAATTTGAAGAATAAGATTGGGACAATCTGGCAGATGTTTAGGACTTGACAGGAACAGCGAACTGATCAGTTCAGTCTTCCTTGACCGCCCTTCTAGCTCAGTAATGACCAAAGTGGAAAGTTATCAGTCACGCCTCGATTTCGATTATCAGGCCACAAACTGCGGAGCTATCTGAAGCATTACGGGTCGCCACCTACGGCCAAAAAGTTGCCACGTTGATTGGTATGCCTAACCTTTTGCATCCTTTTGCTTATTCTTCAGTCCTAGTCGACGGGGAGGTTGTCATTTTGTATTTTGATCTATCTTTTAAGATATGTGGAATTAATGATAGATTTCTCCTGAAAGTTAAGAGGGTGTGTGCTTATCTTATGATATTTTTGTGGTTTTGGCTGATTTCTTTAATTTTTCTGGTCCAAGTGGGTGTATTTGATAAGTTTCGATTATGAATTTTAGTTCGAGGAATTTTTTTTTTTTGATGGGTACCATTCTGCGTCAAAAGATTTTTTAATATTTTTTTCTTTTTGATGTAAGAGGTCTTTTTAGTTTGGATTGTATGAACTGTTATTGTATGTGGGTTATTGGGGCATGATTTTAGTTTCATATAATACTGTTGAGCTAGTTTATCACGTCTAAGATTTGGAGGAGTTTACTTTGCTTCTACATATATGCTTTTGTTATATATTTAACGAATCATGTTTTTTTGGAAGAATCATTTTTCGTTGATTATATTTTATCGTTCAGTTTGGTTGGGCTTTGAACTATTCGGGTTAAGAGTTCAGCTGCATAAACATTGGGTGCAGTTTTACGCTCGCGCGCAAAGGATATGACAATCACCATTATCATAACAAATCCCGAGACAGGAAATGAGGCTGGAGTGTGGATGACGTCATGCCCGAAAGAGATGGTCCTGAGAATTTGAGGATTTTGAAGAAGCGTCAGTTGAGATTGGACTATAAAGGTAGACAGTTGAGTTTTTGCCATTGAGGCATAGAGTTGGGTCTTCTGCCGTTGAGGTATGCGGTCAAGTTTTGCAGATCGGTACCGACAGAGATCTTAAACACCACGAGATATGCCGCACGTTGGGGGTGGGGTTTAGCAGAGTAAGCATTGTGTCTTCCTCCTCGTGTCGCCATGGACCGGAGCAAGAAGTTAACAAACCGTTCTTATCTGAAACAACAGAGTCTGCCTGTGTTTGCATATGTGTAATTGTGTAATTATTGTATTACGGTTGGGATTGATCTCTTCACGGTAGACAACACTTTTTAATGTAGATGTTAGAAATGCTCATCGTGCAAATCTGAAACATTCATCGTATATTGGGTTGCGAATGTTCAGATATGACTTCCTTGATGATTGGTACACGAAGCTTACGTAAAACAGTTTCCATCGGATCATTGTCCCGTACAATTTTAGCAGGGTTTTCTGATCTGTGCGGGCTACTACACGCAGATGATGCGATGTTTTACTACATTTTATTTTTAAGTGTGAGATGAATGACAATTTTCTTGTCTAAAATTATACTCAAGTATATTTACTGATCGATCACGAAAATCTACCCCTCTAGTTGCAGCTTTTGATCTTTGTGAATATAAATTTAGAGAACTCTCTCTCTCTCTCTCTCTATGGTTTGGTTTAGTTTGGTTTGGTTTCTTTGTTTAATGGCATATCAACCTTTGTAGGTTATTTAATGCCAAAGCCATTCTCTTAGAAGGAGAACATTAATGGTACTATTTAACCCATAGCTGGGAGGATAAGGGGGTTCATTCCTTTCCCAAGGGTATTTGTCCGAAAGTGAACGGAATAGCGCGACTGGAGTCCGAACTCGCTTACTACGATTCCGCGGTCCATCGCTTTAACTATTACACCACGAGGACATCTCCTCCCCTCTCTCTCTCTCTCTCTATATATATATATATATATACAGATTCACTCACAAATATATAGCTGGTTGGATTTACGGCTGTCAACTCTTTTTTTTTTTAAGTCCGACATCGAAACGAGGTTAACGAAAGCATGGACAGCTATCAATAGGCTATCGATTATATGGAAATCAGACCTAACCGATAAAATGAAACGCAGTTTCTTCTAGGCAGCTTTCACATCGATACTGCTATATGGATGCACTACATGGACGCTAACAAAACGGCTGGAGAAGAAACTAGATGGCAATTACACAAGAATGCTGCGTGCAATCCTGAACAAGTCCTGGCAGCAACACCCCACAAGACACCAACTGTACGGCCACCTGCCCCCTATCACGAAAACTATCCAAGTTAGACGAACCAGACATGCAGGACACTGCTGGAGAAGGAGAGATGAACTCATAAGAGATGTACTCTTATGGATCCCCACACATGGACGCGCAAAAGCAGGACGACCAGCTCGAACGTACATTCAGCAGCTATGTGAGGATACAGGTTGTTGTCCTGAAGACCTACCTAGGGCGATGAACGATAGGGAGGAGTGGCGAGAGAGGGTCAGGGATATCCGTGCTGCCAGCACGATATGATGATGATGATGAAATATACAAGATTGAATACGAGTATGTTTTTACAAGGGAGATTTATGGCCCTATATTCTTGAGTGGAGACCAAGTTGATTCAAGAATTTGATTATGTTGTTAGGATCTGTCGTTTCAAATACATCTTTCAAGTTTTTTTCACATTGCAGAAAGTTCTTGGAATACGGGCAAAAATTTTATATTTCGTCAATATGTGTTACACTGTGCATGGCTTTCGGGATGAGATTTTGGTGAAGGTTCCTGTTTCATGAAAGTTTGAGTTCATTTAGTGTAGCCAATGCGGAGTTAGTTTAAAGTGATCTCTTCTTTTCTAATCTTACTAGTATCTGGTTTTCTTTCTTTTAAGATGGTTTGTATTTGATGGGTAGAGCGTTCACCAATGGTCCGGGAGACCGGGGTTCAATCCCAGGTCGAGTCATACCAAAGGCTTTAAAAAATGGTACTTGATACCTCATTGCTTAACACTGCATTATAAGTTACGTGTCAAGGGTAAAGCGGAGCAATCCCGGGAAAGGAGTAGCGCCCTACCCTACACCTCGGTGTAGTAGCTATTGAAAAGTGAGCCTAATATTTGATGGAACTTGTGAATATTTTCGTGCCATAGATGTTTCCATTTCTTTTTTAGTATTTGTCTCATTTCAGGTTTTAAGTCAATGTATGGTATTTTGGAGTTTGCTGTTACCATGTCAAGTGCAGATTTGGCTACTGAGTCGGCTTTATAGTTTCCTTGATTTCCTATATGGCTTGGGATCCAGGTGAATACCAGAGTTTTGGCTCATTGAGTTCACGATGTTTAGGAGTTATTAGAGGTTTATCCACGATGTCATTTTTGACATATGAAAGTACCAATAGGAAGTCGCAATGAATGATGAAGTGTTTTGAATTGATTAAGTAGACAATGCTGAGTGCCATTTGTGCAGGTTTCAAGGGACATTTTCTGTATATTTTATTCTTGAATACTGCCCTAAGTTCAGTTCTGTTGCTGTTTTTGGTACTGTCTGCATTGTTATTGAAGTAGTTTGGTTTTTGTCTTAGATGTTGGAGAATTTCTCTTGATAAGTCAGTGTTCTTTTTTAGTTAATTTAGTTAGTTCGACGAGTGACACTGTTTTTTTAAGTAACCAAGCGGTAAGCTAAGTTGTTTGATATCATGGGTGTTTGTAAGTGAAATTTCTGCTTCTTCTAGTTTTGATTTCATGCAGAGACCAAATAGTTTTACTGTCTGTTTTTCTTGGTTGAATAGAGGTTGTTGTTTGGGACTGAAAAGGAAATCATTAGCTTCATTTGTACTTAGTGAATTGATTTTAATGGAGGCCTAGTTATTGGTGTAGAGGTTGTTCATTAGACTCGATGTACAAGTTCGCAATTGGGGATGTTCTGAAGGCACTTAAAACGTGTTTCAATCCCTGATGGTGGATTGTGTTTAGGGATATCTTGGCTGACCAGTATATAAAACACCCATACTCGATTTTGGCGTAAGGGTTTGAGTATTCGCCAATGGTTTGGGAGACAGGGGTTCAATCCTCCTTGCTTAACACTCAGCATAATAAGGTAAAGATCAAAGATTAAAGGATCAATCCAGGGAAAGGAGTAGCGCTCTCTCTTACACATCGTTGTAGTAGCTATTAAAAATGAAGCTTTCGGGTCGACTTCGACAGCAATCGGCCATCTTGCTATAGTTTTTGTAAATTTTGCTTGTCGTTATTCCATTCTCTATGGGCTATTACATGACGGACTTGCCCATGATATAATGGTTATCGTCGTAAGAATTGGACACGGCAACACGAGTTCAAATCCTGGACGAGGTGGATTGCATTTCACATAGCACTAATACCCTTGTGAAAGGTATGAATCCAATTATTCTCCCTCCAGCTATGGGTAAATAGTAGGGCAGACTAGGTTATTCAGCCTTGATGAGGCAACTAGTCTAGGAGAAGGAAAACTCTGAATTCAAATCTGTTAAACTCCGCTTAAAACTTGACCTTATGTCATATCCTACCCGAGCGGAGGGGTTGGTAAATCTGTATAATATTACGGAGTTCTAATTTGCTGCATTTTTCCTTAATATATAATAAGTAGGGGGATGAAGGTTAGCTTTTTTCATGGAAAAGTATGCAGGGAAAGTTGAAATGATCGATGACCGAAATTTCTGCTACCTTCAGCTCAAGTGCAGGGTTGTAATGTATTTTTCTTAATTAGCAAAAATGCCCGCATCTAGTTTTATTTTTAGAGATCCAAGATCTCTAAAGCCGTTTGACATCAACCAAAGTTGACAACATATTGATCATCAATTCCTAGATTCAAGCACTTGGTAATGTTAATTTTAGGCTGGAGAGGGTTACCGACAGTATACTGCCCGTGAGAGAATCTCTTTTATTGATTATGAAAGTTTGACTGGGTTGATCCGATATGGATGCAAAATCCCTTGTTTGATTGGAAATCCTTGATAAAATTGGGCAATCTGCTTCGTACTCTCGACGTGTGAAGGTCTTTTATTATACCATATTTCTAAGTGATTTCGTATGCCTTCTCGAAAAAACTGCTAAGAAATGTTGTTTTGGGATATTTCTAGGCTTTTTTTTTTGCTATTTTATATATAATTTTTGGTGTTATTAATGAATATTTTTCTGTATTTCAACAGATGTGAATTTATCGGTGTTAATACAATGTGTTGTAGTTATAAATTGTTGGATGGCACAAGAATCACTTGATGGTATATATTATTATTATTATTATTATTATTATGATTATTATTATTATTCGTTTAGGTACTAATTTTGATAATTCACTGAATGTATAATTCTGGTTTGTTTGATGATAACAAACATATAATAAATTGGATTATAAAATATATACCTGTATATATATATATATATATATATATATATATATATATATAAAAAGTTGGATTTTCTGTCTTATTTTACAAGTGGCTCAATGAAATAATCCTCATTAGAATTGATTATCAAATATTAAAACAACTCTTTGATGTTTAAACATCATAACAAAATTATTTGAGCAATGTTTATGCCAAGATTATCATCAAACAAAAAAGAATTATCCATTCAGAGAATTGACATAATAAGTACCAAAGTGAATAATTTTATATATATATATATATGTGTGTGTGTGTGTGTGTGCGTGTGCGCCCGCATTCATGTGTGTGGGCGATCTCAAAAGACATTCTTTGTGTGTGAGTTCTTTTCTCAGAATTAACTTCGTCAAAACATATGATCCCCTACACTGTAAATACAGTCACATATTTTTCAAGACGATGCCTGCTTGAGAATTTATTCAGATTTCGTTTAACTTTATGACTTTCTCTCTGTCTGTCTGTCTGCCTGCCAGTCTCTTTATATATATATACATATATATTGAGAGAGAGAGAGAGAGAGAGAGAGAGAGAGAGAGAGAGAGTTTTCTTTCTCTGTTGGAAGGCATATTAACCGTTGTGGGTTATTTAATGCCTTAGCCGTTTTGGCAAAAAAGCAGCACTCATACTATTTAACCCATAGCTGGCTGGGGTAAGGGTGTTTAAACATTTACCAAGGGCTTTTGTCCGAAAGTGAACGTGAAAGAAGCAAGTTCGAACTTAATGTGAATGTGAATGAAGTGACTGTTAATGAAGCGAGTTCGAATTTAACTAACGGTAATAGCGTGACTTAAGTTAGAACTCGTTTCTTTCGAAATTGCTGTCCTGCACTTTAGCCATTACCCCACGTGGACTTCCCCAGAGAGAGAGAGAGAGAGAGAGAGAGAGAGAGAGAGGAAGAGAGAAGAGGAGGATGTGTGTGTGTGTGTGTGTGTGTGTGTGTTTAAAATGAATGCAACCACATTTTCGACTACTTGTAGTAAAATCATGTTAATTTCTCAGTGAAACCACGTGCGATACCCTGTCGGCGGCTGATGAGGACAGGGTGTCCCAAATGGTTTCACACTTTTATGATAAAATGTAAAAGAATAAAATGAAAATGTGTTAATTTCTTTGTACTTCTGAAAACATTTATTGCTGACAGCACAAACTGCAAAAATAAGTCTGTAAAATGTAATCAACGTAACAAAATTTACCGACCATGTACCATTCTAGTTTCATAAAATTTATCAACTTGATTCATTTGTTCTTGTTAAAAGTTTATATTGGAAATTTCCCCATTTAAAAGATATATTCCGAAATATTCGTATTTGAAGCTACTCAGATAGCTACGTGGGCGGATGAGAGAAGCATAGTACACAATAATTTCAATATATATTTTCAATATAAATATATTTTCCTCGGTGTACAGTTTTTCCAATTCACTAATATTTCAATCTATGTCAGTATTAGATCCGGCTATATAAGGAAAAAGCAAGAAAAAAAACCCCGGTAAAACAGATTGATATGTTTCACTATAGGGATAGATTATTGAGAATGAATTAATTTCTGTGAGGTAAATGATCAATTTTGAAGAAAGTATACATATATCGAAACATGTCAATCTGAATTTCTTGCATGTCTTCGTTTCTCTTATATATATATATATATATATATATATATATATATATATATATAACCACCGGATATTGGCATGATGGTTTGGGTGTTCAACAATGGACCGGGAGACCTGGCTTCAATCCCAGGTCGAGTCACACCAAAGACTCAAAAAATGATACTTGATGCCTCCTTGGTTAACATTCAGCATCATAAAGTAAGGATCAAGTGTAAAGTAAAGCAATCCAAGGAAAGGAGTAGCCCCATCCCCTACACCTTGATGTAGTAGCTATCGAAAAAGAAGCCTTCAGGTCAACCTCAACTACGTTTGTATATATATATATAATATATATATATATATATATATATTACAAGTGGCTCATTGAATATATATATATATATATATATATATAAATGAACAAGACATGGGGGACATTGCTGGGGAAGTAAGGAAGAACTCATAAGCGATTTATTCCTTTGAACCCCCTCACATGGACGAGCAAGGGTAGGTTGACCAGCTAGAACTTATCTGCAAGAGCTCCGTACTGATGCAAGATGTAGAATGGAAGACCTGACGAAAACGATGGACGATAGAGACGAGTGGCAAGAGGGGGTCAGAGAAATCCAAGCTAGCAGAGTTGTGATACAACGAAACAGTCTGTCTGTGGATGACAATATATATATTACAGATTCACAAGTCTTAGAAAACGTTTCAACAGCAAATGCATGGTAGGAGAACTGGATTAAACCAAAATCAGAACTGATAGTTTCTAAAAAAACATATATCTAAATTTACTTGAACTACATAGATAAACGTTAAAAACGTGTGATCTATTTCTCTCGCACCTTATATATGTATATAAATGATTTGGCATAAATATAACCCGCAAGTGTTGATATGCCAAGAAACCCTACCATCTAACCCACTCTGATGTGAACAACACAATTTTTTGTGATTTTTTGTAGTCCCCTCGACGTCATTTTTGTAGTCCCCTCGATGTCGATTTTTTGTAGTCCCCTCGATGTCATTTTTGAAGTCCCCTCGACGTTTCGACAGATAAATTCTCTCCTCTTTCACCTCTGGTGGTGAGGTTCCATCTCTAAAGAGTGCAGAGTGTCCTTCATTGTCTTTACTCCAAAGTTCCTTCTGACCCGGAGTAATTGTAACTATAAGGATCCCTATATATATATATATATATTATATATATATATAATGTTTGAGTGTGTGTCAAATAGACAGGTTTACAAATTATTTTTTCTTACCAATACTTGATATATAATCTTATGCAAAGAATAAATGTACGCGATTCCCTCATCTACTGACATAAAATGACTCCAAATTGGGCTGAACATGCCGTTAAAATCAATCTTCATATTTTTACAATATACACTGTTCTGTCCAGTCGAAATTTTCTTCAAAGAGGGTCGTGAACTCAATAAGGAAACCCTTTTCTTAATTTAACGGTCCAAATGACAATGTCTGGACGCCGGGTCGTTAACGCTATTTCATTTGTAATATTAAATAAATTCTAATATATATATATATATATATATATATGATTTGGTATTAATTATAGCCCACAAGGGTTGATATGCCATGAAAAAGCAAACACTGAGGTGAACAACACATTTTCTGTGATTAAATCGGTATCTCCTCTTTTTTTGCTCCTTCCTCGACGTTTCGGCAGATATATTCTCTCCACTTTCACTTATATGCATAATGTCTGCTGGAGGGAAAAAAAACATTTCTTTCCATTCTGAAAGGCATTAGGACGTAAGGGAAAGCAAACAGTCTTGGGTAGAAAGTTAACTTTGTTATTAAGTTACAGTTCTTGTTTTGGGTATGACAGTAAACAACATCTGGTGGTGAGGCTCCATCTCAAGAGTGCGCGCAGTGGCCCTTCATTATCATTACTCCAAAGTTCCTTCTGATCGGTGTAATTACAACAATTTAGGATCATATATATATATATATATATATATATATGTGAGCAAAATTATTGTTTGCTTTTGTGCATATCAAAGAAGACAGTGATACAACAAGACAAAGAACGGTGATTATTATCACGTCGTACGAATTGGCACTTTTTTGTTTCGACGTTCGATATAGTGATGTTAATTGTGTTTATGAATCGGAAACGCAAAAGCATCGGTCGACTTGAATCCTTTCAAACTGATCATCTAAACAGAGGAATAAAGGACAGCAAGAAAGAACGAGTGGGAAGAAAAATGCACAGGAAGTGGTTTTAAGAATGGAAATATTTGTAGAATAGAACTATTTTTTAGTGTGGAATCTGTTCTGCTAGCCTAAGCTCGTCCATAATACAAACCAATGCTACGCAGGAAAAGCACCATCGACACTGTGTCTCGAAACAAGAATGTGTAACAAATCAGAAAACTAATTCAAAAATGGTCGGACCAATCAGAAAATGCCAAGTATTTTATATTTTATTTTAAATGTATTTTTTCAAAAATATTGTTCGTTTAGCTCTGAACTTCGAACGGTCACAAAGTTGGAAGAGGAAAGAAAATATATTTGAGGTTTTTTTTTATGTTTTTGTTCTTCTTTTATTTCTATATTTGTTTATAGTTTTATTTCGTTTAGGATCATGGTTGTCTAGAAAAGGGACACATAATCAGGGTCAAAGATGAGAGAACGTAAAACGATTGAAGGGTTTATCAACAATAAACGAATGGCGGATTCTTTTGTAGAAAACATCAAACAACCTATTATTATTATTATCATTATTTGAAGTGGTCAACTTTGTCGTAAATATCGTGATCGCATTCCTGGTGATGCTTCAATTTAAAAAGGGGGCGGAATACGATAATATTTTTCATGATTATTTATAAATTCTTCTTCTTCTTCTTCTTCTTCTTCTTTTTCTTCGTTTGAGTGATAACATGTTTCCCCAAATCTCCTGCACCTTCCTCAGTATCCTTTATTATCCTATTTCATTCATTTGCATGTCTACATCAAATATCTGTTAGTTATAGCAAGGGATCGAGTGACTGCAAGTCACCTCAAATCTCGAGCACCTTCCTAAGTATTCTTTATTATATTTTATGCATTTGCATACTCACAGCAAAAGTCTGGTTGTTATTGCTGGAAATCGACGGACAAAAAGTGTCTTCGCATCTCCAGTGTCTTCTTCAGTAAATTTTATATTTCATTCATTTGCATGTTTACATTAATTATCTGGTAGTTATTGCAGGAGATTGAGTGGGACCAAGACTCATAAAATCTCCAGCACTTTCCTCGGTATCCTTTATTTATTTTTATCACAGAAGAAAAGATAGATAGATAGATAGATAGATAACGCTTACACTGACACAAATAGATATATAGATATAATAGACTTAGAGAAATAGATATAAAGAGACATAAATAAATTGACAGAGGAATCGATAGATATGAACAAAATGCGATATATAGGGACAGACTGATAGAAATAGGCATAGACTAAGATAGATAGATAGATAGATAGATAGCAACAATATGAACTTGCTTGCTAGTTAGCTAACTTGATTAATAGACAGGTAAGCTCAGAGTCATTATTGGAAACCTGAATTACATTAATAGACGAAATAGTTGTCACGGTGGAACAATTTCCTTTTCCGCTTACTGTTTCCCATTAATAAAAACGACTTGGCTTCGATTTGGAAACCCAAAGAGACTGAAGAGTGATGCCATGTCATTTCCTTCTTTTTTTCTGTGCAACATTTTTAGGAAATATGGTTTTCGCATAGCCTGTTGCATTTTGACTCAAAAAATATATCAATATACTACGACTACCACTTATTGTCAGATTTTCGCACCAGTGTTAGATGAGAGTCTTTCACAGGAGTCTGGGTGACAGCAAGTTTTCAGGACTCTTCTCAGCATTCTGGCCGATTATTGTAATGCAGTAGTTTTTATGGTCTCGGCACGTTCTCTGGTTTCAAACTCTTCCAGTCCCTTTACCGATTACACCTACTATTATTGGTATCACCGTCACTTTCATGTTCCATAACTTTTTTAGTCCTCAGCAAGATCCAATAACTAGTTTTCTTTTCATTTTTTCGATTTTTTCTCTGTGGCCCACCAGAACGGCAATAGTCCACTATTCGGCAAGTTCTTTTTTTTTTGTTGCTTTTTTTTTTTTTTTTTTAATTTTGTGGGTCTCATTCTCTGGGACGGATTGTGGTTTGTGCATATACTATTGGGTAGTATGGTCAAATATCGATTTATTTGACAACTCCCAGCTGATCACCTTTCCCACCCAGTCGTATCTAGTCTTATTCTCCCTTTGCGCTTGCGTGCTATATTCGCTTCTTATATGATAAATGGTTTCGTCTCCATCACCAAATAATCTACACTTGCTATTCTGTTGAGTATATTCAATTATGGTTTTAATATATTTGATCCTTATGGGGTTGGTTTGTTCTGGGGTTTGAAGAGATTCAGTTTCTGGCTTCAGTTTTAATTTTCACTTCTATGTCGACGTTATTTGCCAGCTTGTTTCTTGAAATTGCCGTACAGTTGTTTTTCTTCTCATTTATGTTTCTGGGTTATAATTGTTCTGTTCGTCCTTGTTGGGTATCACCCACCTTTTTCCACACAATGAACTAGTCCATCTGCCAAATATAGCAGTAGCTACTAATACCAGAGTAGACTAGAAGGTGAAGAGCAGCTTCTTATAGGAATAGTATTAGAGCGTTGGAGACTGGAGATCGCACTAGATCACTTTACTTGCTACCGTAATAACGGAAGCCAATACTATCGTTGGACTATATCTTTATTCTGTATCCACTAATCTTATGTTCTTGTCTACTAATAGTCTCTCTATTGTATCTACTTTTTCCTGAGAATATATCTCTATTCCCTCTCATATCGTGGTTTGTCCTTTATTTAATATTATAAGCGTTCACTAATCCTATGTTCTTGTCTACTAATAGTCTCTCTATTGTATATACTTTGTTCCAGAGAATATATCACTATTTTCTCTCATATCGTCTTTGTCCTTCATTAATATTACAAGCGTTCACTAACCAGAACGCAACAGTCCTTAAGGTGTCGCTGATGTTATTGTCCTCAATAATTATTCTTTGTTTGTTTTAATAAAGGGTTCAATTTTTCATGTTGATTTATCTGTCCCATCTGGAATGATGGCTGATGTTCTTCCTCCTTCTTTTCTTCACTTATACAGTGTGTCTCGATTCTAGAAGGTGTACATTAAAAAAACCACGAGGCAACACAGTTATTCGTCGACTCCATACACAGAGAGAAGATGGAGCAAATAATTCTCACGGCCTCCCCAAAGAACCCGTCGCCGCTATAATGATGCTATATAAAAACACGAAAGTAAAAGTCCGGTCTTCGGATGGAGACACAGACTACTTCGACATTGTAGCAGGTGTGCTGCTAGGAGAAACATTAGCCCCATACCTATTTATTGTTTGCCTAGGCTACGTGCTTAGAAAGTCTAGATCTAATGAAAGAAAACAGCTTCAAGCTGGCAAAGGAAAGAAGCAGAAAGTACCCCGCACAAACAATTACGGACGCTGACTACACCGATGACATAACGCTTCCGGCAAATACACCCGCCCAAGCTGAATCCCTGTTACATAATCTGGAATGAGCAGTAGGTGGCATAGGCCTCCATGTCAACACAGACAAAACAGAATACGTTTGCTTAAATAAAAAAGGTGACATCTCCACACTAGTGGGTGGGCCTTTGAAACTAGTGGACAAGTTCACCTACCTCGGAAGCAGCATCTCATCAACTGAGAATGACATCAACATGCAACTAACAAAGGCATGGGCAGCTATCAATAGAATATCAGTCATGCGGAAGTCAGACCTGACCGATAAAATGAAACGCAGTTTTTTTCCAAGCAGCGGTCGTGTCGATACTGCTATAGAGATGCACCACGTGGACGCTAACTAAACGTATGGAGAAAAAGCATGACGGCAATTACTCAGGAATGCTGCGAGCTGTATTGAACAAGTACTGGAGGCAACAACCCACAAAACAGCAGCTGTACAGCCACCTACCACCCATCACGAAAACTATCAAAGTTCGACGAACCAAACACGCAGGACACTACTGGAGAAGTAAGGACGAATTCATAAGTGATATACTCCAGTAGACCCCTTCACATGGACGAACAAAGGCAGGACCATCAGCTAGAATCTATATTTAACAGCTCTGTGCTGATACAGGATGCCGCCTGAAAGACCCCTACCGGGAACGAAGAACGATAGAGATGGTTGGCGGGAGAGGGTCAGGGAGATCCACGCTAGCAGTGTAATATGATAATGATGATGATGATGTCATCTATCGGATATAAAGCCTTGTGTATTAGTATCGATTTCCTTATCATCTTGTCCATTTATCTGATTCTTCTCTCTTCCATTTTAAGAATTGACCCAAGTATCTTACAAGTTGTACAGTCCAGATGTTTACTCCTTTGATTAGATTTCTGCGATTAAGCTTTCATTTTTATTTACTACTTTGAGCCTTTTACACGAACGTTAGCTGATAGTTTCTCACAGGAGCTTGAATGTCAGCAAGTCTCCTCAAATCTCCATTGATTCTTTTCAGTATTCTGGCCGATCTTAAAACTGTTTTCTGGATGGTCTCTACTTGTCCTCTGATTTTCAAGTTTTCTAGCCCCTTTGTTAATCCCTTGAAGATTATCCCAAGTGCACCAACCACAATTGGTATCACCGTCAACTTCATGTTCCATAGTTTTTTTTAGTTCTCTAGCAAGGTCTAGGAACTTTCGCTTTCTTTTATTTTCACTCTGTGGTCTTCCGGCAAAGTCCACTTTTCGGCAGGTTCACTTTTTTTTTGTTGTTGACTGTCACTTGGTCTGGTCGTCTGGCCGAGATTAGATGATCCATTTGTATCTCAAAATCCCCGAGATGTTTGTGTGTGTCATTCTCCAGGATAGATTCTTGTTTGTATGGTCAAATTAAAATTTTTTTCTCCAGTCCCAGTCGTGTCTCGTCTCGAACTCTTCAGTGCTGATTTACTGTATTCACTTATTATAAAATCGATCGTTTCGTCTCTATCAACACATTATACACTTGCAATTTTATTACGTCTTATTTATTTTCACTTTAAAATAGTTCGTCCTTAATTATTATTATTATTGTTAGTCGTAGTGATTTCCCACCAATTCTATTTTAAATTATGCATCTTACGTTTATTTGCAAGTAAGTTTCTTTTTTGTTTAAGAAGACTGGTCTGATCTTCTCCTTGTTTGTTTGTTTGTTTGGGTTTTATGGCATATCAACCTTTGCAGGTTATTTAATGCCAAATAAAATTTTACATAAATAAACAGTTCAATTTTAAACAATTCGATCGGGGAACGACTGCAACTCATTTATTAGGTTGGCATCTATTGATGAAAAAAAAAAACAAACCCACAGCTATCGAAAGATTACATGATAGCCTGGAAGACCCCCCCCACTCCGGGAGCGATGAACGATAGAGACAAGTGGCTAGAGAGGACCAGGGAGATATGTGCTGTCAGCGCGACAGGATGATGATGATGATGATGATTTCAAACAATTCAGTTTAGTATAAATACACAATTTGATTGTAAAAAAACATTTCTTTTTTAAGCTATTCAGTTTTAATTCAAACAATTCAGCTTAGTATGAGTATAGTTTTTGTTTACACACTGATAAATGTTAAAGCAGTTCTATTTCAAACAATTTAGGTTAGTGTAGTACAGTTTCAATGTTAAAAACAGTTCGATTTCAAACAGTCCAGTTTAGCATACAAAAATAATTCCATTGAAAACAATTCAGTTTTGCAAAAGTACACAGTTTTAATGTCAAAACGCTTCTATTTTAAACAATTCAGTTTAGTATAAGTACGCAGTTTAGATGCCAAAACAGTTCTGTTTTAAGCAATTCAGGTTAGCATAAGTACACCGTTTAGTTTTATTTGACCCATTGATAGGACCATATCAGGTGTTACCAATCGAAGTTTGAATGAACCTGGGAGCGATGGCAATATAGAGGTACTCCGCATTCCTCAAAGCTCCAGCACAACTGGAACCTCACTATCAGATTGTTTAGTATAATATCCAGGACACTCATTTGCGGGGTGTTACCCTCTGCAGAGATGCAGTTGGTCTATTCTGCGACCCCAGCCGACTGGGCAATCTGGTCTTTGGGTGATCCATTTTATTTTTAGGGGAAAGTCTAGTATGAGCGCATATCCGTTGAGTGTACGGTCAAAATTTCATGCACAAGTTTCAATGGATCATCTTCTCCACTTAAGGTAACTTGGTTCGACGTTGCAACTGCGAAACGAAATCCTCTGCAAGTGAATCGATTGTAGAACCGAAGTCGATATCTATTTATTTGTTTTTGTTTAACACAGAATTGCCAAGGTAAAGGATAATACGAGGAAAAATTTCGTAAAAATGATGGACAAAGTTTCATCTAAAAATAAATAAATAAATAAAAAGCTTTGAAGTCTTTGTTAAAAAAAAATCTTGGTTTCTTCATTTAATAGCATATCAACCTTTGTGGGTTGTTTAATGCCAAAGCATTTTTTACAAAAGTAATTGTAGTTATACTTTTAAAATAAATATTTAATGGCATATCCATATTTACAACCCCTCCGCTCGAGACACAAGGTCATTATTTAAGCAAAGTTTAACAGGTTTGAATTCAGAGTTTTCCTTCTCCTAGACTAGTTGCCTCACCAAGGCTGAAGAACCTAGTCTGCACTACTATTTACCCATAGCTGGAGGGAGAATAATTGGATTCATACCTTTCCCAAGGATATTAGTGCAATGTGAAATGCAATCAGTCTTGTCCGGGATTTGAACTCGTATCGCCGTGTCCATTTCCAACGACGATAACCATTATAACACGGACACCGCCCGTGGCATATCAAACTTTGCGGATTGTTTAATTCCCAAACCATCCTTGAACAAAAACAATCATGGTACTATTCAAATTATCGCTGGATGTAGGGATTAATGTGTTCACACTGTTTTTAAAGGTATTAGTGCGAAAGAGATTGGGATTTGAACTCGTATACTACGATATCACAGTCCAGCATGTTAGCCACTAGATCCCGAAGAACTCTTCCTAAAAAGCACCATCTTTGTCCCATAACAGTCGTTTCAATAGCAAACAGATTTAATGCCATAAATGTAACAGATATGGGATCGAGGTAGTAATAATTAATGTTTTATACAAACAAATAAATAAATAAATAAATAAATAAATAAAGCAAGTAAGTAACAAAAATATTGAGGTAGGTTCTATTCTTTGATCTTTTCAAATGCTTTAGCTTATTTTGGTGTGGGTTCAAGTCCGGTTATTGCCTTTTTATTCAGTACGCTGTGTGTTTCGTTTGGTGCTGTTTGTGGATGTTGCTAAGGCTTTCCGAATGCCCTCGTCGTTCGACAAAGCAGTTATATGAGTTTTTTTCTAAGGGACAATGTATTTTCAGACCATTAGCCTGAAAGAAAGAAGCCGATAAATATTAGGTGCAGAGAGGGAAGTTCTTTTCATGCGATTTGGCAAGTATTAGGGTTTTGTATTTTTCATACAGCCTGAATTGTGTAAGATATCAAAGCCAAATGAAAACAAACAAAAAAAGGTATGAAAGAGCCAATAAATATACACATTGCCCCCCCCCAAATGTTGACATATTTTTTTTTCGATAATAGTTAACTAGCTGAACCTATAAAGCTTCTACCATTTATTTAGTATGCATATATATATATATATATATAGGGTGGAACGATAAAATTGTCGCCCTAGAAAAGGTTTTCTTTTTTTTTTTGTTGCAGACCATCTACTAGTTGGCCAGTTGCGTACAAATCCCAAGAGCGATAGGAGCCTTCTACAGGGTGGAAAGATAAAATTGTCGCCCTAGAAAAGACGACATGATTCAATTTCCGTTTAAAGAAAACCGGTTTTCTTTTTTTGTTGCAGACCATCTACTAGTTGGCCAGTTGTGGACAAATCCCAAGAGCGATAGGAGCCTTCTATCATGTCTGAAAGTGACACAATGCTCAACGAGCGAGATCGGAGATGCACCGCTGTACAACTCATGCTCTCTACCGATCCAAGTTATGTCAACAGGACCATTGCCAGCACCCTCAAAATGCAAATCCGGACGGTTCAACGCTTGAGGGCACAGCTCAACGCATCGCACGACCCTTTCAGGTGGTGGAGCGGAAGCCCAAGGCTGAGGACACCACAAGAAAGACCCGTATCAAGGAGTTCATTGAAAGTCAACACCAAATGTACCTGGATGTTTTGAAGAGTGTGGTGATCCCCTAGAGCAATCAGGTGGCCGGTGGCAGACACTGGATGTGGCAGCAGGAATCGGCGCCAGCTCACAAATCCAAAGAGACCCAGGCTTGGCTTCAGAAAGAGTGATACGACTTTGTACCCATCTCTCACTGCCCACTCCCCCCCCGCCCGATCTGAACCCGCTGGACTACTTCGTTTGGTCATACGTCGAGAACATCACCAACATGACCTCCCACAACACGAAAGCCAGCATGATCGCCGCCATCCGCCAAGTATTCGCCGAGCTCCCGCCTGCGCTCTTGGGAAAGGCATGCTCCTAGTTCCGGATCCGTATCGAAGCGGTGATTGAGGCTAAAGGCAGCTACATTGAATAGATGTCAGCTCTACTAGATAATCAAGTTACCTGAATTGATTTTTCAATAAAAGTTTAAAAATAAAGCAGTAGTGTTGTTTTCTTTAGGACGACAATTTTATCGTCCCATCCTATATATATATAAATATATATATATGTATATTTAGGCATCATTTCATCGTTAATGCAAATTTCATTAAACATAATAGATATTACTAAACTACTCCTAACATGTACTACTGAAGTTCCATTTTATGACCATCTTGGAAATATTTACATTCAGACAGATGGCGTATCTATGGGGTCTGTTTTGGGCCCGATTTTCAGTAATTTCTACACGTCCGATGTCGAAAATAGAATTTTTAATAGCATAAAAAACCTCCAATATACTTAAGATAAGTTGATGACATCCTTATTCTTACTAATAATATTAACGAAATCAACATACTACAAGACACCTTCCAAAACAATTCAGTCCTTAACTTTACTCATGAACTAAACAAAAACAATAAAATTTCCTTTTTAGATGTTCTCATTGATACTAACAACAATGATAACTTCACTACCTCCACTTCCAAAAACCCCTCAAGTAATAACTCCTGTACCCTCAACTTTAAAAGTGAATGCCCCTTCAGATAAAAAAAAAGCAATTATTCATAATCTAATATCCCGTGCCAAACTAATCTCCTTCTCGAAAACAATATTTTATAAAGAGGTAGAAAACATAAAACAGGCTCTCGTCAATAATGGGTTTCCTAACTATATTGTTGATGAACAAATTAAACGTATGATCAAAAATGTTAACCAACAAAATAAACAGTGTACTACTCCGTCCAGTCAACAAACATATATCAAACTTTTTTATTGTAACCAAATGCACTACAATTATAAATCCGATGAAAAAATCTTGAAAACATTGATTCACAAAAACATACTCCCCACTGATCCTAATAAAAAAATAAAACTTATTATATATTATAATAAGTTTAAAACCTCGAATCTAGTCATTAGAAATAATTCCTCTCCCTCGATTGGAGTTTTGCAAAAAACCAACGTTATATATAAATTTAAATGTCCTTTAGGAGATTGTATCTCTGATAATAATAATATATATGTTGGTTTAACCTCAACTACCCTATTGAGGAGACTTACAATGCACCTTTCGGACACAAGTTCAATAGCTCAGCATTTAAAATTTTTATAACAAGAAAAAGTTGGCCGTTTGTTATACAAATTTTCAACTAGGATTTTGTATTTTACATTTTTAAACATCCATCGTTGACTTAACATCGCTAATATCACCCCTACAAGGTCCCGATGATGGTTCAGCAGAACCGAAACGCTATTGTGTCTACTTCTCAATAAATCTCTCCTTCCACTTGGATTACCTTGTTATCAATTTATATATATATACATATTATGATAAGGAATCACGTTCATTGTACTTTCATATTTCTATTTTTTCTGCTTGTTTCTTATGAGTTATGTTTTCCACGCGGTCCAATTGAATATGCATAATTCTTAAGCATGTCTTAAACGGTATTAACTCTCAGGTCAAGGTGGACCTGGAAGTAATGTCAAGAGGGAGTACTCCCAAATTGGCGTCTTCTCATCATTATTTATTAATATTCCCATAAAATTTCTTCAAATTATTCTCCATGGCATTCAAAAACTTCCTTTCAGCGTGTTTTTTATTGGCTGTAGCACCTTTGAAACGGATCTTTCTTGTCGTATGAAGATATACCGTTGTATTACATTTAATATTCCTCTCATCTTTAGAATTTGAGGACGTGGAGGACCTTTAATGAAATACAACGTTAAAGAGGATTCTAAATTTACGAAACAAAATAAGTTAGTCTTCATGTCTCCCAAGAAACACGTGGCAACAATTAAGCTTTGTGAATATCTATCTATCTATCTATCTATCTATCTATCTATCTATCTATCAACCAAGTTTCTTTCTTTTTTTCTTTCTTTATATATATATATATATATATATATATATATATATATATGTTTGTGTATGTGTATGTATGTGTATGTATACTTATTTTTGATCTTCTACATATTCATATACCTAGTCACACTATTTCAATGTTGCAGAATTTGGTAAGTAAGTAACGTTGGCGACCTTAGTCGAGGGTGACCCGAAGGCTCCCTTTTCAATAGCTACAACACCGAGGAGTAGAGAAGGGTGCTACTCGATTTCCTGAATTGCTTCATTTTACCCTTGACCTTACCTTAGGTCCAATCACAGGTCGAGTCATACAAAAGACTTAAAAAATGGTACTTGATGCCGCCTTGCTTAGCACCCAGAATTTAGTTAAAATACCAAATATTTTCTTTTTAATTATACAATGTTCCATTTGAAAGAAAGGAATCATTTTGTCTCTGGTTTAGAAAAAGGTAATTTGGGATAAAAAAAATTATGTTCTCATATATTATTGACGCTGTATGTCATGCTGTTCATATCTATCTATCAATCTATCTATCTATGTAAATGGAGGTGCCCATGGTGTAATGGTTATCGTTGCAGGATATGGACACGAGTTCAAATCCCGGACAAAACTGATTGCATTTCACATAGCACTAATACCCTTGTGAAAGGTATGAATCCAATTATTCTCCCTCTAGCTATGGGTAAATAGTAGTGCAGACTAAGTTCTTCAGCCTTGGTGAGGCAACTAGTCTAGGAGAAGGAAAACTCTAAATTCAAACCTGTTAAACTCTGCTTAAAAATTGACCTTGTGTCATATTCTGCACGAGCGGAGGGGTTGGTAAATCTGATCTATGTAAATGTTTTCACAAAAAATATGTTAAACCGACCAAGGTTTGATTCCTATAAACTTTGGGTTATCTTTTTCTTATAAGCAAAATTTGGAACAGGCTAACTTATGTGTAGTCATTGAATCTATATCTAACTCTCAATAATCACACACACACACACACACACACACACACATATATATATATATATGTTTGCTCAGTCGGCTGGGGCTGTAGAAAAGATCGACTGCTTCTCTGCCAAGGCGTAAGTCCCCCAACGAGTGTCCTGGATATGACACTAAACAATCAGATGGTAGGGTTCCAGTAATGCTGGAGCTTTGGGGAATGCAGAGTACCCCTTTATTGCCATCGCTCCCAGGTCCACTCTGGCCTGGAGAGGTAGCACCTGATAAGGATCCTATCTATGGGTTGAATAGAAGTCAGCTGTGGTTTGAGCTTACTATTTTTTGCATTTAAACTGCGTATTTATGCTAAACTGAATTGTTTAAAATAGAACTGTTTTGACAAGTAAACTATGTACTTATGCTAAATTGGGTTATCTGAAATAAAAATGTTTTGACATTAACTCTCTATATTGCCCAGTCGGCTTGGGCTGTACAATACACCGACTGTACCTCTGCAAAAGGGTAAGACCACCCCATAAATGAGTGTCCAATATATGACACTAAACAATCTGACGCTGAGGTTTCAGTGATGCGGGAGCTTTGGGGAATGCGGAGCCCCCATTCATTGACATTGCTACCAGGTCCACTCTGACCCGGAGTGATAGAGCCCTATCTACGGGTTAAATAGGACTAACAGCATACTTATGCTAAACTGAATTGTTTGAATTAGAACTGTTTGACTAAACTGAATAGCTTGGAATAGAAAAGTTTTTGACAATTAAACTGTACTTACATTTAAACTATCTGTTTATGCTAAACTGAATTGCTTGAAATTGAACTGTTTTTGACATTGAAATTGTACTTACACAAAACTGAATTGTTTAATTTTAGAACTGTTTAGACATTTAACTGTGTGTAAGCAAAGTCTGTACTTATACTAAACTGAATTAGCTGAATTAGAACTGTTTGAATAAACTGAATAACTTAAAATAGAAATGTTTTTGACAATTAAATTGTGAACTCATGCTAAATTGAATTGTTTGAAATAGAACTGATTATTTGCATAAAAATGGATTTCGCGTTAAAGGTTGATATGCTATAAAGCCAAAACAACCAACTAACCATATATCCGTGTATTTGTGTGTATGTGTGTATGCGTAAAGTGGTACCCGGAAGTTTTGGTGGAGAGTCCTCGAGGATTAATGGCCAATTGGAGTACAACATCATAGTACACGAGTTCAAACGCTCGTTGCGCTATGATGTTCCCTTTCGGACTAATTCCCGTGTGGAAAGTTATAAACCCTCTTATATCCCAAGCTATAGGTTAAATAATACCTCGTCTGTTCCCCTACAAGGAAGGCTTTGGCTTTAGATAATGCACAACTGTTGATATGCCATTAAACCAAAATAAGTTCCTCTGACCATGCATAGATTCCACTTAATATTGGTTAATGAATCTCTTTTAGCACCTGGCCTTGTACCATACTAAGTTAAGCGTTTTAACTATGTCTTTCTCTCTATGTAAATTATATATTTTTTAAATTTATACAGGGAGTTTTCTATTCAGATATGGTTGAATAAATAGGTGGAATATATGTATTACAATTCATGAGGAAAATGTAATACAATTACTTTGAACAGAAATTGGACGCCTTATTCACAGGGCTTCATGCATCTTAACCAAATTTAATTAATGAACTAAATGTAAAAAGGATTAAATGTCACACGGAATTAATGAATTTAAGTAAATGAACGAAGGCAAAAAAATATAAAAAAACGGGAAATAATGAGGAAATAATGAATATGATTTAGTCGGATATCGGAAAAAGTCACAATGTTGCCAGGGATTTGAATCCTTCGACGAGGAAATTTGATTAAAAACACAACTTTTTACATAATTTTTAATTTTGTGGTGTAGATTTGAGCCTACTTTAATTGACTCTTCGTTTCAGATAGATAGATAGATAGATAGATCGGGAGAAAGAGAGAGACAGAGGCAGAGGAGAGAAGGAGAGAGAGAGAGAGAGAGATGTGCAAACTGAAATAGATTGACAGATAGACATAATAAAACGAAGAGAAATAAAGAGAGAGAGAGAGAGAGTAAAAAAAAAAGAGAGAGTGATGAAGAAAGTAAAGCAAAGAGAGACTAGAAGAGAATAAAGTCGACAGAGAAAGAGAGAGGGAGGAAGAGAAGGAGAGAAAGGGGAAGAAAGAGGGTGATTTGCAAACTAAGATAGATAGATAGATAGATAGATAGATAGATAGATAGATAGATTAGAGAGATTTAGTGAGAGTAAAGAAAGACAGATATATGAAGAAAGTAAAGCGAAGAGAGGCTAGAAGAGAAAAGTAGATAGAAAAAGAGAGAGGTAGGAAGGGAAATAGAGAGAGAGAGAGAGAGAGAGAGAGAGAGAATGATGTGGAAACTGAGATAAACTAACAGATAGAAATATAGATGTAAGAAAGAAAGACATATAGAGGGGGGTAAAAATCTATAGATAAAAGAAGAGCATAAGAGGGAGGGAGAAAGAGAGAGAGAGAGACGGAGGAGAGGGAAATAGAAGGAGAGAAATAAAGTTTTTAAAATGACGGTAAAAGTTTAGTAGGCTTAAAAGAAATGACATTTGAGAATACAGTATAAAGACAAAATGAAGAGAAGAAAATAAACAGGTGATAAAATCAGAGAAAGAGAGAGAGAGAGTGGGAGAGAGAGAGAGAGAGAGAGTTGTTGTTGGTGTGTGTGTGTGTGTGTGTGTGTGTGTGTGTGTGTGTGTGTGTGTGTGTATAGACGTGATGTACATGGAAAGATTTACTCGGAGAGTAAAAAAAAAAAAGAACGACGATAAGAGAATAAGAACAGAAGAAAGAGTATATATATATATATATATATATATATATATATATATATATATATTGCACAGAATAGTTTTTTAAATCATTTGTTTTTAATTGATAAAACTATTCTTTGCCATTATGACCTCCACCGCGATGATGACATATGAAGGGCCGTAAAACACTTGGTAAGAAAAATTTGATGAATTTATTTACCAATCCAAACCGGAAATAAGAGCACTTGTCAGGAAATTGGAAAGCATCTTGATAAAATTGTATTGACAACATCTCTCCATATCATATAAACAAACTTGTTTGATCGAGGGAATACTGCGTAATCATGCATGCATACATACATACATACATATATATATATATATATATATATATATATATATATATATATATGTATAGGTAAATTTGCCGACTGTAGTCGAGGGCGACCCGAAGGCTCCCTTTTTAATAGGTGTAGGGGAGGACGCTACTTCTTTCTCTGGATTGCTCCCCTTTACCCTTGATACGTTCCTTATAATGATGAGTGTTAAGCAAGGAGGTATCAAGTACCCTTTTTTCAGTCTTTGGTATGACTCGACCTGGGATTGAACCCCGGTCTCCCGAAGTGCAATTAGAAGACCTAAACCTGGTTAAATAGTTATTATAAATTTATTTCGCCGGAGTTATATATACCTGAAAGAAAAAGGAGATGTAACAATAGCCATACATCGAGCACTTACATAGATTTATATGATATTCCTCATATATTCTATACATGAATAATCCACACCCACTGTCTTGTCTTCGGACGCTGATTGAAAATTACTAATATATATATATATATATATATATATATATATATATATATATATATATATATATATATATATATATATATATATATATATATAAAGGAATCTGACAGCATGGAGAAAATAAAAAACAACCAAGCCAAACTTGATGAATTTATTACGAAGGAAAGTCAACGTAAAAACGTTTCGGTTTTTATTTCATTAAACATCCATCGTTGCTCTATCAACACTTGTTTCACCATCTTAAAGTCCTGATGAAGGTTTACTAAAACCGAAACGTTTTAACGTTGATTTTCCTTTATAATAAATTCACCACTTTTGGGTTACTTTGTTTTTCTATTTTTTCCATAAATATATAAATTGAGAGTAAGAATACACACACACACACACACACACACACACACACACACACACACACACACACACACATATATATATATATATATATATATAGAGAGAGAGAGAGAGAGAGAATAGTATATATTGATTCTAAGATACTGATCATTGTGCGAAAATGAATATATATTGTATTTACTTTTTATTTCGGAACACAATAAAGAGATAGAAGGGGGGAAGGAGAATAGCTGACAGAAAGAAAAATTTAAGAAACAGAGGGCAAAATAAATGCAAGATTGAGAGAGAGAGAGAGAGAGAGAGAGAGAGTGTGAGAGATGGAGAGAGAAAGAGAGAGTAAAAAGAAGAGTAAGAAGTATGGCGAGAAAAAGGATAAAGAATTGAGGTGAGAGACGCGTGTTTGTTAGAAAGAGAAAGAAAGAGAGAGAGAGAGAGAGAGAGAGAGAGAGAGAGAGAGAAATGTCATGAGAAAACGAGAGAGAGAGAGAGACAGACAGACAGAGAAAGAAATGTAGAGACCGATAGACAGAGACAACAGAAGAGAGAGATCGAAAGAGATAGAGAGAGAGAGAGAGAGAGAGAGAGAGAGGAATTAATATGTGAATATTGGTCATCGGAAAATGCATTTAATAAAGATAAAATGATTTTATTTATGATTTTATTTTACTTCTATTTGATGCTTTTTGGTTGGTTAAGGTCAACGTGCGGAAAAATTAGGAGCAGTTTAAAGAGACGGAAGTAAATGGTTGAATATTTAATCAACCAGAAAAAAGGGACGAAATCGTAAAGCATGAAAACCAAAGTTTCGATTTCTCAGAAAAAAATTCCATCCAGTAATTTCTTTTTAAAATCAAGCTTCATCTCTCACTATATATATTTTCACGTCATATTTTCCACATATATATATATATATATACATGGAAAATATGACGTGAAAACCGAAATAATTGGTAGAGTATCTTATTTAATAAAACATTTCACTCTCTACGAGCTTCTGCGTATAAAGATCATGAAAAATAAAATTTCAAGAAAGAATACTGAAAAATATTTGATATTTTCCTTCTATAAAGCAGAAGAATGTTGATTTTTTCCCCGTATTTACTCATTAACTTAATATATATATATATATATATATATATATATATATATATATATATATGCAACATTGTTAGTGGAAAAATAAAAGATACAGTTGAATGAATTTGATGGTGTGGTATATATATATATATATATATATATATATATATAAGTAAAGTTAGCGACCATAGTCGAGGGTGACCCGAAGGCTCCCTTTTCGATAGCTACTACACCAAGGTGTAGGGGAGGGCGCTACTCCATTCCCTGGATTGCTCCACTTTACCCTTGAACCGTACCTTATAATGCTGAGTGTTAAGCAAGGTGGTATCAAGTTCCATTTTTAAAGTCTTTGGTAAGACTCGACCTGGGATTGAACCCAGGTCTCCCGGGCCATTGGCGAACAGGATAAATCAAACTCTTAACTTCAAATGCGTGATACTCCGTTCGTTTTATTCCATCGAACTTTTTTTTCGGACGGAGATCGTTTTCTGAGTTTTTCTATTTAAAAACAAACGAGGAGAATGATAAGATGGTGGAGGGGGTATAGGTATAGCAGGAAGAGGGGAGGGTTTAAAGTCAAATGTATCAGGTTACATTAAAGATTTTTTTTGTTGTGAATGTGGAGACAGATTTTATGGAACTGATAGGAAAAAGTAAGAAGTGTTTAAAATCTTTTGTGTAAGGTTTCATTGAAGATTTTTGTTGTGAATGTGGAGATAGATTTTATGGAACTGATAGGAAAAAGTAAGAAGTTTTTAAAATCGTTTGTGTAAGGTTTCATTGAAGATTTTTGTTGTGAATGTGGAGATAGATTTTATCGTGCTCATGGGGAGAAGTATGCAAAGGTTTAATGTTAATGTCACAGGTTTCATAAAAGTTTTTTTGAAAGAGAAAATGGTTAGAGTGAGTTTATGGGAAGAAATAGGGAAAGGTTAGGGGAAGCGGTTTTAGCATATTTTATTTCGTTGAATGATATTGACTATAATGTGATATCTAAGAAATTCGTCTATATTGTGGTGTCTTGGTGGCAACTGGAGTGAGAAAGGGGCAAATGACCACAGATTCTAGTAGTCTTCGGGATGTCTAGCAGTGTATGGGTTTGATTTGGGTCGGCGAAACTCAAAACATTCTAGAAAAAAAAGAATCTATGATCACTAGCAGAAAATCGCAAAGACTACTAGGATCTGCAGTCATTTCCAAAACAAAACATATTGGACAACGTCCAATATTTTACCAAATTTCACCATAACAGACGAACATCATACTAAACGAAAACAAAATCAAAATAGAAAACGGATAGAAAAGACATTTCTTCACTCTGTGCTTCCATACTTTTGAAAATTCTTATCTTTTCACCTTTCTCACCCTAATTGCCACCTGGATACCACAAATTAGACAAAGTCCTGTGATATCACATTATTGTCAATGTCCTTCGATGAAATAAGATATACCGAAACCACTTCCCCCAACCTTTCTCGCTTTCTCCCTATCAGCTCACTCTAACCATTTCCCCTTTCGAAAAAAAAACATTTAGTGAAACCTGATACATTTAACTATATATATATATATATATATATATATATATATGTATTTCAAAATGAATCGTTCCACAGAGAGATTTATATTTTTTTAAGGATTATTTACTTATAAATAAATAATTCTTAAAAACATTTGAAAAATCTCTAAGTGGACCAATTCCTTTTGAAATATTTACTTTTTTCTCTTATTGGAACAACCAAAAATGTTCACACACACACACACAGACACACACACTCACTCACACACACACACACACATATATATATATATATATATATATAATACAGAATACCAAATTGGAATGTTTCCGTAATAAGGATTGTTTTTTGTGGATGAATTTTCTTCGCCAAAATTCTGCACCGAACAAATCGGAGAGAAGTATTGGATTTTCTCATCAGAGTACAATAAGAAATTGTCTCAACCAACGAATGCCACTTGAATTCCTGTCGTAGATTGTTTAAAACGAACTGTAAAAAGAAAAGTTTAAATATTCGATAAGAAGGAAATTACTTCATAAGTAATTGATATTCACCAACAACTGAGCCGACAAAAAGATGCTTCTTTTACTATTGACTTTCAACAGAGTAACTTTACATATTGGGATTTTTTTCATTGAATAAAACTTTTAGCCTTCATCCTTTTCTTAACGAAAAATCGTATTTGGGTCATCAGGAGAGAATGTGGACCGTTTCGACAATATAACATAAAAATAAAAACAACACAAAACTGCGATAAGATCTACTTTCGTCCCGGACAGAAAGTTCTAAATGTATTTAAACAACGGAATTGCATTCTTTCTCTTCAAATTTTACGTGACTTTATTTGGCGTCTCACTGGTAGACAACATCTCCATTAGAATCATGACTGTTGCTCAGCGTTAACAAACGCGTCAACGACCTACAACTACTTCATTAAAATTGTACAAAAAGCAAATATATTTAAAAAAAAAAAAACAGTTGACGTCATTCTTTGGCAAGAGAAAATGAAAATTAGCTTTATTTAAATCGTATAACAAAACAAATTGCCATGCTCTTAAAAATTGCTGGAGATGCGGTCGAAAACTCTGACAACACCGAATTTTCGGGGAGATTTGTACATTGATTCGTTCCTTTCTTCGTAAAGAAAGAAAAAAAAAACTGAAAAAATTTCTTCCTTCTCTGTACTTTATAACAGAACATGCATAAATGTAGATCCCATGAGGAAAGAAGATATTTTAAAAAGAAAAAAGTTCGCAAATTATTTCCACCTTGGTATTATTATTATTATTATTATTACAACTCCTTGAAGATTTTTCACAGCGATTGCTGATTTTTTTTCACTGGAGTCTGAGTGATAGCAAATCTCTTCAAGCCTCCAAGGACTCTTCTGAGTATTCTGGTCGTTCTCAATAATACAGTAGTTTGGATGGTCTCGACTCGTCCATTTATTTCCAAGTCCTCAATCCTTTGGTGACTGTACCAAGATACCAATCAAAATTGGTATAAACGTCACTTTCATGTTCCACAGTTTTTTCACTTCCCTAGTAATGTTTGGAATATTCAATATTCTTTTCCCTTTCTTATGATTTTTCTCTGTAGTCAGCCGGAACAGCAACGTCCACAATTTTGCAAGTTCTCTTCTTTTTTTGTTGATTATTATAAGGTCTGGTCGTCTGGTCAAGATTAGGTGATCCGTTTGGATGTCAGAATCCCATACGAGTTTCTTATCAAGCTTTGTGGGTCCATATACGTTTTTTTGTTGTCAATCCAGGCCATAGCTAGGTTTTTCCATCTAGTCATGTTCTCTTTGAGGATGTGCCGATCAATGTAGAGTAGTTCTCTAGTGACGCTGAAAACTTTGCAGCTTCCTTTCTCTTCTTTTGGGAACAATCCATGGCTTTTTTTTGCGAGTAATAAATTCCTTCCCTTATTTGTACTGTTAGGATTTTCCACGTCATAGTTAGGCACGTTATGGATCTGTAGTTGTTTAGGGTGGTCCCTTTGAGGGGGTATTTTTGGATCAATGTGTTCTCTTCTTTGGTCATCCATTCGGGTACGTGAGCTTATTGTAGACATCTGTTTATTTCGAAAACTAATGAATGGCGGTGAATTTCTTGATCCAGAATCCATGTAATCCATCATGAACTGGTATTTTCGGATTTGATATTTTCTAAAGTCATTCTCAGTGTATCTATGTGTATTTCCGCTTTCGGACCTTCTTCGAGTCCTTCTAACTCTTTCGCCATGTTGCTTATCCATTCAGCTTTTTTGTCATGTTCTCTTAGTCGCCATATTTTATAAAAGAATTGTACAGTTTCTCTTGCATCCATTTGTTGGAATGTTTTCGTGTCATTTCCCCCCAACTTTTTGGTAGAATTTTCTTTCGTTGTTTTGGAAATGTTCTGTTTTGTCGGCATTGCTTTACTCTTCGTCGATATCTTTTTAATATTTCTTCTTTCGCTTATACTTTCTGGTTTATTCCTTCAAGTTATATTGTTATTTCTTATGTTGCTTTTTTTTTCTTTTTGTCCAAGTATGCTTCAGTGTTTTCCCTTTGTTTCATCGTTTTAGTCTATTTTCGTATTTTTTTTATCTGCGTTTCCAGTTGAATTTCGCATCCAGGTTTTGATTTTTTGTTCATGCTCTTTAATGAACCCCGATTTTTTCACAAACTAATTTTGTTCCTGCTTAGATTAGCTCATTTAATTCGGTTCTGTTTTTTGTTGGCATATATGTTAATAATGGATTTATTTTTTCCGTTTCCATCTTGATTGTTCTACATTCTTTGTTTCTTCGTGGTGTCAAGGTAGTATTTTTTCATTGATAATTCTCTTTAAATTTTCTAAATCCATTTTTTTATTAGTATTTTACTCCTTGAGAGTTTTTCACATCAGCGTTTTCCACGGGAGTTTGAGTGACAGCAAGTCCCCTCAAGTCTACCGGACTCTTCTTAGTATTCCGGCCGATCTCAACAATGCTGTAATTTAGACAGTCTCCACCCATCACGTTATTTCCAAGTCCTCCAGACCTAGTACCAATTCTATGGTGACTGTACCAAGAGCGCCGATTCCAACTGGTATATTCGTCACTTTCATGTTCCACATTTTTTTTTATTCCCAAGCAAGGTCGAAGTACTATTTACCCAACACCTCCGCTCGGGCAGGATATGACACAAGGTCAATTTTTAAGTGGAGTTTAACAGGTTTGAATTCAGAGTTTTCCTTCTCTTAGACTAGTTGCCTAACTAAGGCTGAAGAAGCTAGTCTGTCCTATTTACCCATAGCTGGAGGGAGAATAATTGGATTCATACCTTCCCCAAGGGTATTAGTGCTATGTGAAATGCAATCAGTCTCGTCCAGGATTTGAACAAGGTCGAGGTACTTATTCCTCTTTCAAGTGTTAAGCAGGACCCATAGTGTAACGGTTATAGGAGTTGGTTCCCTAAGCTTCTAAGGAGACAATCATCTGGAGGTTGCAGGTTCAATCCTGACTGCAGGCGAGTAACAATACGGGAATACTTAACATTTGTAACTGCTTATGGCTAACGGAATCAGAACAGGCAACACCCGTGGATTCAATAAAGGACGTAGATCGAAGTTCAGTGTAGTTTCCCGAGGTTGACAAACTCCTGAAGAAGGCCGGAGGACATATCGGCTGAAACGTTGCGGAAATAACAATAAAGATGAAGACAATAATCCGAAAACCCTTAATGATAAAAATCATCAAGTTTCGTCTCAAAAATTTAGACAACAAACACCTAAAGAAGGCCGGAGGACATATCGGCTGAAACGTTGTGGAAATAACAATAAAGATGAAGACAATAATCCAAAAACCCTTAAATATAAAAATCATCAAGCCTCATCTCAGATATTTTGACAACTAATACTTACTCTTGCATGTTTGCTACTCAAGCTTGTTAACCATTCCACTACCCGAGGTTTATGATGCAAGATTAAAATAAGTTTTTCTCACAACTTTAATTCCAAGGAATGTGGAGGTGACAATTATCAAAAAATATAATTCTTGAAAAATTCTTATCTATTGAATGACTCTTTCTTGAATTAAAGGTCCATTCTCAGTCAAAAAATTTCTCTTTTTTATTGAATATATGGATCCCACCTCAGTAAGAAAACTCTCTTATTTGTTAAGTGACTCTCGTATATATAATAGGCCCTTTCCCTCTCAAAAGGTTTTCCTTATTTACTGAATAACCCTTGTATATGTACCATGTCCGCTCTTCTGTTAAAAACAACTGAAGTCATTAGATAAGCCTCGTATATATAATACACCCCTCCTCAGGTAAAACAATTCACCTTATTTATTGAATAACCCTCGTATACAGAATAGGTTACATCTCAATAATCTGCTCTTGTTCTGGAGCTTTGCAAAATG
>CAUZXS010001980.1:0-30000 GCA_963585895.1 Sepioteuthis lessoniana
CATTTCTTGTTTATTTTTGTTTGGATTTGTTGGCTTATTTATTTGTTTTAGAGTGTGTTTGTGTGTGTGTTTGTGTGTGTGTTAGTTGGAGCTGTTTGAATTATTGCTTTCTATGTTTATGTGATTCTATATAAGTGTGTGTGTGTGTGTGTGTGCAGGTCGGTATGCTTGTATCATTTTTATGCACGCATCAGCGTGCGAGTAAATTTGAAAGTCGCCTTGTTCTTTTTTGGTAGTTTAAAAGTGGTGCAGGTTTCCTAGTTAGTATCGTCGCAGAAGACACTCATCGAATCAAGTTCAAATCATGGCTGTGACTATTTACGGGTCACAGTGTTCAACAGAGAGCTTTATAAAAAAGAGATACGTGCCACAATGTATATATATATATATATATATATATATATATATATATATATATATGTGTGTGTAGAGAGAGAGAGAGAGAGAGAAAGAAAGAGAGAGAGAATAATCGACATTTGGTTCGTTAATTTCAAGAAAATTTTCGTTGTCGAATTAACTGTCACTTTTGAGGCAAATGTCAACCAATCAAATTAAGAAAAACAAATATGAAAACCGGTTAAAAATGGTTCTATTGTTTTAGCTGAGGCCAGCAGAATTCGTTAAGGTTGGACTGGAGCGTAGGTCGTGAGTACAGCGTGGTACTATTTACCCAACCCCTCCGGTCGGGCAGGATATGACACAAGGTCAATTTTTAAGCGGAGTTTAACAGGTTTGAATTCAGAGTTTTCCTTCTCCTAGACTAGTTGCCTCACCAAGGCTGAAGAACCTAGTCCGCCCTACTATTTATCCATAGCTGGAGGGAGAATAAGGAGGTTCATACCTTTCCCAAGGGTATTTGCCCGAAAGTGAACGTAATAGCGCGACTGGAGTACGAACTCGCGTACTACGATTCCGCAGTGCATCGCTTTAACCATTACACCACGAGAATAAGGATATATTTTAAAATAAGGTCCAAGTAGAGATTTGTATTTTTGTAATTTTTTGAATTTATTAATTTTTCAAATTTATTTTTTAATTTATAAATAAAAAAAAACAAATCTCTTCCTGAACTTCCTTATTTAAAATATATATATATATATATATATATATATATATATATATATATATATATATATATATATATATATATATATATATATATATATATATATATATATATATATATATATATATATATATATATATATATATATATATATAAAATTTCGAAACGCGTCCATCCATTGCTTCTTTTCCTGCTATAGGTTAATAGTATGCTAAACTTTGCTTAAAAGCAAACTGGTGTAGGCTAAAAACACAAAAATTTTTCCTTTACTCCTCAGCTCCACAAGTGCGTCACTTTTTGATTATTAGGTTGATTTTTATGGAACTTAAGCCTTTTTTGCGGTTATTTTATACGGAGAGGTTAGCTAATCACGTTCACATTTATATTTTTTCTGTTCTAGTTTTTTAAAGGTGATTTTTGTTTTTGTTGTACTTGCACATTGTCTTTTTGTGGACGAATATTTTCCAACATCTTTTTGACTGAAAGAAGATTCAAACAGGTCATCGTATTCTTATTCACTGTAGACCAGGGATTAACGATGATGAAAGGGTACCCCTCTCTCCCCGGATCTCCAGAAATGGACCCTCGTCCAAAGATAGAGTTTGATGCCATAACTCTCGCATCTCACACATGATGGGTTGGCTGGATAAATTACATGAATCCTTACGTGAAACAACTTCATTAAAAAAACGTGTATCACGTAATACAAAACGCTTCAAATGAATTGAGCACTCGGTAGCCCTTAAGTGAATATGTAAACAAAAGAAAAATGATTCATATGCGTTAATATCACTTCGCTTAGTCTGTGATGGCTGATAACTTCGCAGTAAGATATCTGACTGGCGTAAAGTCAGCCAGGTTTCGATCTCAGCTTGAAGCATCTCGCTTTTCTAGCCACACTGATGAGTTTTGATACAATGAATTTAACGAGTCTGTCTGTCAATGACAATATATATATATATATATATATATATATATATGTATACATATACGAGGTGCATACGATAAGTTTCCAGACTTTTTTCGTATAGGTATTTAAAATTGACGTAGACTCTTGAAAATTCAGCGAGTTATTGCTTTACATATTATGAGATGACTGACCAATTTTTATGATTTCAGGTTCAAATGAACAGCTACAGCAGAAATTAGAATATACCATACTAAAGCCTGATTGTCACAGCAGGTGAATTTCAAAAATGCAATATGACACTTTAGAAGAACGATATGCAATAAAATTCTGTTTTAAACTTGAAAAAATACCACAGAAACGAATGGAATTCTTCAGACTGCTTTTGGACCATCTGGCATGAATCGAGAATGAGTTTTTGAGTGGCATAAGAGATTCAAGGAGTGCAGGGAGTCTTTGAGGGATGTTGAAAGGTGTGGGAAGAGTAAGGAAGTCAATACACCAGAATTGATTGGCCAAAGGGTTAGTGTTAGGGTTACTATGTTAAGGTTTTAAGGGAAGAGGTCAACTATCTTCAAATCGAGTCAGTGGCATTTCCACCTGGTCAATGCCCCAGTACTCAATGCCATCCTAGTCACAGACTATTTGACAAAGATGGGCATCAAGAGAGTTTCTCAGCCTCCCTATCGTCCAGACCTTTTGGTTATTCCCTAAGCTGAGAGGCTGTCGTTATGAGACAATTGAGGAGATGAAAGAGGCTGTGACGAAGGTCTTTGACACGCTCACACAAGAGGACTTCTTTCTCGGGCCTGCCAGAAGATGTTGGAATGGTAGAACAAGTGTATTACAACCGGAGGAGATTACTTCGAAGGGGACTAGAGTTTTATGTGTGTACTATCAATAATAGTGCCCATACGAAAAAAGTCTGGAAACTTATAATATATCCTCGTATATATATATATATATATATATATATATATATATATATATATATATATATATATATATTATATCAAGTTTTACTGCACCTTACCTTTCCATCGTATAGTATTGGTTCCGTGGAATGGAGAGATATGCAATCCGTCATCCATATAAGCCTTCCTTCGCTTTCGCCAGAATTGAGGCAGGTATTTTTGTAGTTTCACAAGACAGAATAATGCAAGAAATAAAAATATCTACTAATTTCGTATTTATTAACATATTCTCGTTTTACAGTTTGATGGATAGACAGATCGAGAATGAGAGAGAGAGGAGGAGGAGGAGAAGAAGAAGGAGGAGGAGTGAGGATAGATCAAGAATGAGAGAGAGAGAGAGAGGAGGAGAAGAAGAAGAGGGAAGAGTGAGGATAGATCGAGAATGAGAGAGAGAGAGAGAGAGAGAGAGGGGAGGAGAAGAAAAAGAAGGAGGAGCGAGTATAGATCGAGAATGAGAGAGAGAGAGAGAGATAGGATAAGGAGAAGAAGGTGGAGTGAGGATAGATCGAGAAGAAGAGAGAGAGATGAGGGGAAGAAGGAGAAGCGTGGATAGATCGATAATGAGAGAGAGAGGAGGAAGAGAAGAAAGAGGAGTGAGGATAGATCAAGAATGAGAGAGATAGAAGAAGAAGAAGAAGAAGAAGAAGAAGAAGAAGAAGAAGACGTGGTAATAGATCGAGAATGAGAGAGAGAGAGAGAGAGAGAGGAGAAGAAGAAGGAGGAGTGAGGATACATCGAGAATGAGAGAGAGTGAGAGAGAGGAGGAGGAGGAGAAGGAGGAGTGAGTAGTGAAGACAGAAGTTTCATTAAAACAAAACATTCGTACAATGTATGTTTTAAGAATTTTTTTAGCGAGCTGCATTTGCAAAATTCTTTTTCATTTTGAAATTGTTGATAAAATTCACCGAACCTGCTAATCAAATACTCTAAGTGACATTGGCTTTTCTCGAGTGAGTTAAAGATTTCTGTGTATCGTCAATCTTTAATACAAATTGTTCTACCCACGACTTTTTAATAAAAGTTTTTGAACAAACTTCTTTATTATGTAAGTCACTGAAAATACAAATTTATTATATAATCCAAATGTCATTATCATCATGTCATGCTGGTAGCACGGATATCCCTGACCCTCTCTCGCCACTTTTCCCTATCGTTCATAGCCTCTGGCAGGTGTTCTGGACTACATCCCGTATACTCACATAGTTTCTGAATGTATGTTCGTGCTGGTCGTCCTGCTTTTGCTCGGCCTTGTCCATAAGAGTACACGTAAGAGCACATGTACACGTCTTTATTTCACTTTCAAAGCAAAAATTTAAAAAATGAATGAATCCGAATTGATGTCATCTAGAACTCAGGCCTGCTAAAATTAGATAAAATATTTCGGTTTGGTTTGGTTTGTTGGGTTTTATGGCATATCAACCTTTGTAGGTTATTTAACGCTAAATCCATTTTTATATAATAAAATAATCCGTTCTATTTAAAACAACTCAGTTTAGCATGAGTAGACAGTTTCATTGTCAAAAACATTTCCATTTCAATCTTATTCAAACAGTTATATAGAACAATTCAGTTTAGTATAGTACAGTTTCAATGTCAAAAACAGTTCAATTTCAAACAAATCAGTTTAGCATAAGTACGCAGTTTAAATGTAAGTACATTTTAATTGTGAAAAACATTTCTAGCTATTCAGTTTAGTCAAGCACTTCTAATTCAGCTAATTCAGTTTAGTATCAGTACAGATTTTGTTTACACACAGTTAAATGTAAAAACAGTTCTATGTTGAACTCTTCAGTTTAGTTTCAATGGCAAAAAACAGTTCTATTTGAAATAATTTAGTTTAGGATAAGCACGCAGTTTAAATGTAAGTACAGTTTAATTGTTAAAAACATTTCTATTTCAATCCATTCATCTTAATCAAGCAATTCAGTTTAGCATAAGTACGCCGTTAGTTCTATTTAACCCATAGATAGGGCCCTATCAGGTGCTACCACGCCGGGCCAGAGTGGACCTGGGAGCAGTGGCAATGAAGGGGTGCTCCGTATTCCCCAAGGCCCCAGCATTACTGGAACCTCACCATCAGACTGTTTAGTGTCATTACCAGGACACTCGTTGTAGGGGTTCTTACCCCTCTGCAGAGATGCAGTCAGTGTATTCTACAGCCCCAGCCAAATGGGCAATACTCAGAGTTAAATCTCAAACAGTTTTATTTCAGATAATTCAGTTTAGCATAAGTACACAGTTTAGACGTCAAAAGAATTCTATTTCGAGCAATTCAGTGTAGCATTAGTACGCAGTCTCAATGTCAAAACAGTTCTTTTCTAAACAGTTCAGTTTAGAATAAATACGCAGTTTAAATGCAAAAATCAGTAAAGTGAAAGAAGCATGGTATATAGTTCTATTTAACCCATAGATAGGACCCATATCAGGTGTTACCACTCCGGGCCAGAATGGACCTGGGAGCGATAGCAATAAACGGGTATTCAGCACTCCCCAAAGCTCCAACATTGCTGGAACCTCACCCTCAGATTGTTTAGTGTCATATATAGGACACTCGTTGGCAGGGTTCTTACCCCGCTGCAGAGAAGCAGTCGGTGTATTCTACAGCACCAGCTGACTGGGCAATAAAATATTTCGGAGAGTCCTGTAAACCTGTGATGTCTTGTTATCATTCTGACTCCAGTGAAAAACCACCACTTGAAACTGCAGTAAAAAACTAGCGATGAATTAAATGACAACAACAACAACAATAAGATTATATATATATATATATATATATATATATATATATATATGCGCGTGCGCGTGTGTGTGTGTGTGTGGAGAAAATTGCAGAACAAAGTAATCCAAGAATGATGTATTTGTTATATTAACATATTTATCTTTTTTATATATTTATATAACAACGATGGATGTTTAATGCTATTTCAACACATGTTTCATTATCTTAAAGTCCCGATGAAACTTAATTGAACCGAAATGTTTCAACGTTGACTTTCCATCTTCATAAATTCATCACTTTTGTATTAATTTGTTTTTCAATTTTCTCCATTTTGTCGGATTCCATTCAATTATTTATTATTCCGCTCAATATTTATATATTATGATTAATAATAATTCTATTTCCTGTCCATGAGGTTAACGTTATGTTGATTTATAACACCGACTTGGGAAGACGTAGCCCCGGAGGTGGCCGTGTCCTCTGTAGGGAATACGTACCTGTAAGACACATTCGGTCAAGTGGTTGCGCATTGTCACCATTACTAATTAATTCGGAATCGGTTAAAGGTGGCATGAACCGGTGGCCCAGTGCTAAAGTTTCGACTTCTGCATACTGTGGTTGTTGGTTCGATCTCCAGTGGAGGAGATGACTGTGTGCACTGCTGATGAGACCCAATAAGGTCGAAGTAGCTATTTAGTATTCCGTATGTCACATGTAGGTGATTGTTGGAATATCTAGTCAGGATAATTCTGATATATAGTATACACTTTTTCAGGGGATGTTGCATGTTCGTATTCAACCAAATAGAATTCAATAAAAACTGTTTCGATTTTAGTATATACTTTAAGAAATAATAAAAACGTTGGTTTTAACAGTTTTTGAAAAAGTAAGATTTTTCTTTGTTTTTTAAATAATTTAATTAAAGATTACTCCTAAGAATAAATCCATGAATCTTTATTAAGCTTTGCATTTGCTACGGTGACCTTAATGTCGTAAGAGCGCTAGTGACTTAGAAAAAAAGAACAATCGGAAAATTCTGAAGATTTTATAAATAAAAAAGGCGTCCTGGTCGTTACACTTAGGTGCATCTAGTTGTGAAACTCCTGTTCTGGAACTCTGGGTTGTGTTGAGTCATTCTTTCATTACCATTACTCCCAGTTTCTCTCTTATATATATATATATAAGTTGTAAAGTTGAGCACACTCGTGAGGGAATTAACTGGTGCCACTCGTGGAATGCAAAGCTCTTCTTACTAAATGAACATTCCGGTCTCCGTTATCGTAAATGTTAGCCAAAATAAAAATTAATACATATACATGACAATTCCCTCGCTAACGTTGCGACTGCTGATGGCTGTAAGGTAATGTTATCAGGCTGACGTAAAATTTTCACTATTTCATGCTGCATCCATTGTTTTTACTGCCACCCATTTGTCGATCGGTTGGTTGGTTGGATGGTTTTTATGGTACATCAACTTTTGTAGGTTATTTAACGCCAAATTCATTTTTATGAAAATAGTTCTATTTCAAACAATTCAGTTTAGCATAAGTACACTGTTTAAATGTAAGTACAGTTTAATTGTGAAAAACATTTCTATTTCAAAACATTCAGTTTAGCATAAATATGCCGTTAGTTCTATTTAATCCATAAATAGGGCCCTATCAGGTGCTACCACACCGAGTCAGAGTGAATCTGGGAGTGATGGCAATAAACGGGTATTCCGCACCCCCCAAAGCACCGGCATTACTGGAACCTCACCATCAGATTGTTTAGTATCATATCCCGGACACTCGTTGGGGGGGGGTTCTTACCCCTTTGTAGAGAAGCAGTCGGTGTATTCTACAGCTCCAGCCGACTGGGCATCCTATTTCTAGATTTTTCGATGCTAAAGGGCAATGATAATAAATGAGATCCTTTTTTGACTAATTGTCCACTTCTTATAACCATATAAAATTATATTCATTCATCTAATTATAAATGATTTGTCATAAAAAAATAAAGATTCCAATGGAAAAGTGAAGAGAGTTGAGTTTTAATTTGGTAACTGATAACGACTCTAAGATTGCCTGGTAATTCCCTATTGCAGGGAAACTTAATAAAAGTTATCTGCTAATTTACATGTAAAAATGAAGGGTAAATACGCTCAATTTTATTTATACAAGAATAAAATGAAACAACGTATGAAATATCAACACGAGTGATGCGATATGGGCATTCGTTGTGTGGGTGTGGGTGTGTGTAAGTGCCAGTCAGAAGATTCCTTTGTTTTTGTGCAAAGCTCACACAAAGGGCTTGCGCGCGAGATTTCCCTTGAGACCGGAAGAGGACTAGGGAAAGAAAGTCACGGGGAGAACAGAGAACGAGGCTGAACAAAGAAGTCGACAGGAGAGAGCAGTCAACAGAAGTCGAGGGAAGCCGACTGTTGGAATGTGTGGATCCAGAGGCCAGGTTGGCCAACGTGAGAAGATGAGTCAGCATTCCTGGTGACTTTGTGGGAATTTCGCTCGAATACACGCTCGGGCTAGTGCGCTGATGCACAGAATGCTAGGAAAGTATCGCAAACTTCTCCCTTCGTGCGCTTGGAGTTAACATAAGTCCGTGTTTGTTTGTTCCCTTTTCTTCCACCCTCTTGGTTGTGCAAGTTGTGTTTTGTATGTCCGTAAAGAAATGTGAAATACCCCTGGCCGGAGATGAGAGAAACCTCTAGAAGATCTGATGGCCATAAGTGATTTGGGAGTTTGAGACAGTGGGGACCGGCTGATAGTGTATTGTTACACGCGTATTTATTCTAAAATTATACAAAAATGAGGATAAACCTATAAAAGTGATTAGCTTTTCATGATTTCCATCGGAGGTTTAAATGACTTTCATCAATACATCCCAAATAAAGCTTCCAGTCATATTTTCATTAAACGCTTCTTGGTCACAAAAGTTTTAAGAGCAAAATTGTTTTTTTCTTACTTTTGGTATGAACAGTAACTGGCTCATTAACCTAGTGGGTAGAGTGTTCGCCAATGGTCTGGGAGACTTGGGCAGAAAGTTTCAAAACCAGAAACAACAGAACTGACTAAATAAACGACCTATCGAAGAGACTTAAATTCGCTAATGGTCCAGGAGACATGGGTTCAATCCCAGGTCGCGTCATACCAAAGACTTTTAAAATGGTACTTGATACCTCCTTGCTTAACACTCAACGATATAAGGTACAGATCAAGGGTAAAGTGGAACAATCTAGGGGAAGGAGTGGCGCCCTCACCTACACCTCGATCTAGTAGCTATTAAAAATGGAAGTTTCTGGTCGCCCTTGACTACTATCACCGCCAACAACATGGTATAAGCAATTGAGAAATAA
This sequence comes from Sepioteuthis lessoniana, assembly GCA_963585895.1. Classification (NCBI taxonomy): domain Eukaryota; kingdom Metazoa; phylum Mollusca; class Cephalopoda; order Myopsida; family Loliginidae; genus Sepioteuthis; species Sepioteuthis lessoniana. The sequence continues at coordinate 9,019 of CAUZXS010001980.1, forward strand.
TCCTTTCCTGATGGAAATAGCTTTTTGAAAGAATTGCGTGAAAATAATTTTTAACGCTCTACAGCAGAGCTTACACTATACCAAGAAGCCCCTCCTCCTAAAGAATGCATATGACACTAAACTGTGACTGGTGATTGAGCGCAGTGGAGTTCCATTTAATTTTAATTACTTCCAGTTTCACTCTGACTCCGATTGGTCGTACGAGTCAGGGTTTTATCTATGGGTCAAATAGATCTGTTTACAAATCATTTTTATTAGATAGGAATATTTATCATATATCATATACCTAAGTTAGATAAATCTTTAAGGAACTACACAGAATATATATATATATATATATACGTATGCCATTTCTGAATATTTTAGCCTAAAACAACCGCAGACGTGGTTGAACACATTAAAATTAACCAATCATATAAAATTAGTTATCAAATGTGTATTTGTCTGGTGCAGTAAATAAATATTTCTTAGTCATAATTGAAGTACCAATATTTGCAAGTGTATGGCAACTTTAGAGATATCATGACAAGACTGAGATGATCATGTTTGTATTTCCTAAAGGCACTACTTGATGCTTCACTGTAAAAGTTGTTGTTGCATACATTGAATGGCACGAACAAAACTTTGTTCATTAATTCATTAAGCAGATTCAACTTCACTTGTTTCCTTGACAGAAGTTGATGACGCATGAAAACTAATGAAGACACCGAATTTTTCTCATTAATTTTAAAATAACAAATTCATTAAGCTTTTTCTGTGTGAATATGTACGAGGGGCATACGGTAAGTTTCCAGACTTTGTATTGGCATTTATAATTGTCGTAGACCCTTGAAAATTCAATATGTTATTTTTATACATCTTATGAGATAACTGACCAATTCTTAGGATTTCAGGTTTAAATGAATAGCTCCAGCAGCAATTGGAATACACCCTACTAAAGCCTGATTGTCACAGCTGGTAAATTTCAAAATGCAATCTGACACTTGAAGAACGATATGCAATAAAATTCTGTTTTAAACTTGGAAAAAATGCCACAGAAACGTATGGAATGATACAGACTGCTTTTGGAGCATCGTGCATGAATCGAGCATCAGTTTTTAAGAGGCATAAGAGATTCAAGGAAGGCAGGTAGTCTGAGAGGGATGATGAGAGGTGTGGGAGGAGTAAGGAAGTCAATACACCAAAGTTGATTGGCCAAAGGGTTAGGATTAGGGTTAGGGTTACTATGTTGAGGTTTTAAGGGAGTTCAGGAAGAGATTCCGTCGAAAAAGGGCCAACATTCTCCAAATCGGGTCGGTGGCATTTCCAGCAGGACAATACACCAGTCCACAACTTCATCCTTGTTACAGACTACTTGACCAAGATGGGCATCAAGACAGTTCCCCACCCTGCCTATTGTCCAGACCTTGTTCTCTGTGACTTTTGCTTATTCCCTAAGCTCAAGGAAAACAGTTATGAGACAATTGAGGAGACGAAAGAGGCTGTGACAAAGGTCATTGACACGCTCACACAAGAGGACTTCCACGGGGACCTTCCAGAAGTTATTGGAACGGTACAACAAGTGCATTGCAGCCGGGGCAGATTACTTCGAAGGGGACTAGAGTTTCATGTGTGTACTATCAATAAAAGTGTCCATACGAAAAAAGTCTGGAAACTTATCGTATGCACCTCGTATTTTTTCGCAAAGGCAATACATTAAATTAAGTATGTCACAATTCTTAAAGCATGTACAATATACGGAATAAGTCACTGAGCTTTTGCTGGTATGAATTTTCGAGTAGGATGGTCTTCGAGCGGTAAACTTGTTTAAGTCCAGGTAACTGGGATTTAACTTGATCAGAACTGACAAAAAGTCGCAGATTCGTACGTTTTGCTATCATTTAATGAAACAACGTTTTTTAAATTCCTGCTAAAAAGGATGAAATAGAAAATCATTTTCATAAGTTTAGGTAAAATATATCCTGAGTACAAAGGAAAATTTTAAGGGAAAAATGGTCATTTTCTATACTTTTACAACAGAAGCATATAAGAAATACTTCCCATGCAGGAACAATATCAGAAGTGCGTGATGTAACAGTTTTTATCTAAGAGAATTGTCTCGACGAGCTAAGTTCAAATCCTGGAGGGAGATGTTAATGGTTTTCTTTCGTGCTATTGTCTTTAGTAAAAGTCATGAATCCCTCTCTCATCCCAACTCCCCGAAGGATATGGGTAAATGATACGGTAGACTGTGTTTGTTAGAGTTTGTTAGGTAACCAGTCAAGGATCTGGAAAAAGCTATAAATTCAAAAGCAAAAAGCCGATAGGCTAGCAAATCCTAATTGCTACGAAACCACCGAAGTATAAGAAACAAAATCTCTTTCTTGTTTTTTTTAATGGCAGATCAATCTTCACGGGTTATTTAAAGCCAAACCAATCCTTGTAGAAGGGCTGTAGCGGTTCTATTTAACCAATAGCTGAAGGATAATTCTTTTCTCAAAGGTATTAGTCCAAAAGTGAACGTATCATTGTCACTTGTGAGGGAAATGGCTTAATACGATGTGGCTGTCAAGCTCATTAACTATAACGCTACGAGGATTACTCACTATCCAAAATTTTCGAGAGGCTCCCTTTTCAATAGCTACTACATTGACGTGTAGGTGAGGGAGCAATTCCTTTCCCTGGATTTCTCTACTTACCCTTGATACGTACCTTATAATTCTGAATGTTGAGCAAGGTGTCATCCAGAACCATTTTTTGAGTCTTCGGTTTGACACGACCTGGGATTGAACCCTGGTAACCCGGTACATAACTGAGAGAATAAAGCTATTTCCAATTTAATTTGCAACTTAATAATTGTGTCATGTTGTCACTTTTACAACGATGTCACGGTCCTGTACATAACCCACAACTGAACGTGGGATTCCATGTCTCTCTCACTCGGATTTGTTTTCTCGATGTTTGAATGAATTACCAAAGAAGTTATCTCTAATTGAATCTTTTTTTAAATTCACTTCGAAATTTTGATTACCACAACTACATTTAATAAAAAATGATTGATAAAAACAAAATATCGTAAAGATTTAGAAGTTTTCAACTAAATAATTTAAATGCTTGTTGATTCCAGCGCTCATGGCTTAACGATTATTGTTGTTGAAAGTGAACTCAGCTGTTCGAGTTCAAATCCTGATCGATGGTGTTTTCATTTTTGTTAGTGTTAATACCGTTGGGAAAGGCATGAATCCAACTATTCTTTCACCAGCTACAGGTAAATAATTAATCAGACTTTATTCCTATAGGGCACATAGCGCAAGAGATATAGCTGTTTATTTGAAAAGTGCTTCTAAGAGAAATCATCTGGAGGTTACAGGTTCAATCCTAACTAGGGGTAAATAAAAGAAAACTTACTATAGTTTAAAACTTGTATCTGGTCATGATTAATGGAATTAGAACAATCTAGTCCCGTGGATTGAATAAAAGGTTCGGTTCTAAGTTCTTTGTTGGCTTCTGAGTTAAAGATAAAAAAACCTAGAGAAGGCTGAAGGACAGCTGAAATATTGTGAATATAACAATGAAGATGAAGACAATAGTCTGCAACCTCTAAGTGATAAACATTATCAATTTTCATCACAGAAATTGAGACAAATGATTCTTTAACTTTGGTATAGCAACCGGTAAGGGAGAAAGAAACCTCTGAATTCAGACCAGTTGTAGACCTGAAAAGGAGTGAGCTCCACAATGCTGTTTCTACTCAAGCCACGCTACACGAGTACCCTGGCATCATGATCGTATTTACCAACCCCTCCGCTCGGGCAAGATATGACACAAGGTCAATTTTTAAGCGGAGTTTAACAGGTTTGAATTCCGAGTTTTCCTTCTCCTAGACTAGTTGTCTCACCAAGGCTGAAGAACCTAGTCTGCCCTACTATTTACACATAGCTGGAAGGAGAATGATTGAATTCATACCTTTCCCAAGGGTATTAGTGCTATGTGAAATGAAATCAGTCAGGTCGAGGATTGGAACTCGTGTCGCCGTGTCCATACCCTGCGACGATAACCATTACAGCACGGGCACTTCCATTACACCACAGGCACCTCCATTACACCATGGGCACCCTGGCATCATGATAAAAGTTTACAGAACCAGCAATGATGATGAGGTATAGCCCATTGTTACGGCCATCGGCCACGGTAAGGTTATAATGCAGGAAAGCAAGGACTACTATGAAGACCGGAAGTGGGGCAGGCGATTGGCGGGTCTCCGAGCCCTAGCAACAGTAAAGGACCAGCCGAGAAGAGGCAAAGGTCTTGACCCAAATAAGGAAAAGACATGCCATTGGTCGAGGCAGGGAGGGCGTTTTACCGCCAAAAAGAACGAAACCCAAAAATTCAGTTCCAAGCTTCGCCAAGGAAGAGAAAGGTCGCCTTTTCACGTGGTCCGGTGAAAGGGAAAATTCTAGTAACAGAATGGCCTAATAGAAGCCGTCAACTCCGCTGGGTAATGAAACTGAGGCTCAACGTAAAAGAAAAAAAAACTGGTGCCTTGAGACTTGTTAATAAGAAATTAACGAATATTAAAAAAAATAACAAAAGAAAGGAAAGACAAAAGGTTAGTCAAAAGTTTTATTACAAATAATATACGTAACCTAAATAAAGGTCCGTATCAAGACTATTCCAAAGAAACATTTTTGAGGTTGTTCATTAGCAGCTAGTTTCGGCGGAAAACATATTTGTTTAAAATTGTATACCCACTTTAAAGACGAAGAGGGGAAACATTTGTTCTTCGTTAAAAGAAAAAGAAAAAAAAAGTAAAAGCGAAGAGAAAGAACGAGTAAGTTCCCTCCCTTTAATTGTAAAGGGAGCAACAAGATACGGATATAATTTTAAAGCAAGTTGAGAAAGAAAAAAAAAAAAAGAAAAAGGAGAACTTTGTCTTATTGAAAGACATAGTCAAATACTATTGGAAGCGACTTGCCCTCCACATGTCTGTATATTTTTTTGTTGTATTTGTTTTGATTTTTGTTTTTCTGTTGCACAACTGTGCTTTCTGTAAAATAAAATATGTAAGAAAGATACATATATAAAGAAAAGAAGAAAAACAACTACGCGTCATATTGTTTGTCTGGTTCGGAATTCCCCACGTGGTCATTTATATCACGTCGCCCTCTTTACCCGTGACACATCCTCATTCGTTCGTGGTCTCGGTAGTGCAGTAGGCAGCGCGTCAGTCACATGGGACTTCGTCCGGGAAATTTTTGGATTTAAAAAAAAAAAAGAAAATCAAACATATACGCAAGCTGTATACTTAACTAGTTATATGGGCTTTCAAAGCTACCAATAAAATATAACTAGTTACGGAGAATTTAGAGCTTGGGTGGTACGGTTTCTGTCGACGTAGATTCTCCCCGTCTTTCGAGGATAATGTAACCTCGGAACAAAAATATAGTAACCGTCACACCCATGAATAAATACACCGAACAAGTTTCATAAAATTTTATTTTACTCTAAAACAAATTCACATTTTCTTGAAATTTCTCTTGAAATATTACATTATGAGAGATGAACATTGTTAGGGATTACTTATTTCCTTATTCTATAGAGTTAAAGAATAAAAAATTGTAACACCTTTGTACCATAACAAAAAATTATGACATGTACATATTTTTGGACTACTACATGATCATATATATATATATATATATATATATGTGTGTGTGTGTGTGTGTGTGTGTGTGTGTGTGTGCGTGTGTGTGTGTTGATATACTACGAAAAATTCTCACCGACAACACAACAATACTCGAACATCAAAATAATAAACAAAAACTTCAGATTCTCGAAGCACTATATATTAGAAACCTGCAACCAGCACTCAATAGAATTAATTTTCAAACCAGTGCTAACGTACTTAAATGTCTTTAGCTACTGGCGCTATTTACAGAATTACATTTAAAAGCAAGCGCCATAATCTCCAACAGCAAAGACGTCCTTACACAGTAGTAATTTGCTAAAACAAAAGTTACATCACTTTTGTAACAGATTCTCCCCTGATGATGGCCCAAAGTCGGGCAGAAAGTACTAAGGATACATATAACTATGGACAATACCTAAATCAATTCCCCCCGAATACGAATAAAAGTAATACGGGAATTCGAACGGATCCAAAAGAGAATATGTAGGCATAAAATGTCTATTATGTTTAATGAAATTTGCATATATATATATATATATATATATATATATATATATGCATTTTGTTTCAGATTTGCAGCAAATCAGAGTCATTCGAGCACTTATCTGTGGGGTAAGCATCACCAGGACGCAATTCATTCCGCTTGAAACTTGGAGACAGCGTGCTGTACTGATTGGCATACACACGGAAACAGTTAGTTATCAATCTGATAAAAGAACTTGAAAAGTTGAATGAGTCTATGGGTAATTAAGAAGGCACAGAAGATAAGAAAGTAACACCCAAATTGGTTGGGGAAATTTTGGCTATGATTGACAACGATCTAAGCAAGTTAATCAGGTCCACAACTAGGGAATGTATGTGTTTCATATCAGGTACGAGGATCATTAAATAGGTTTCCAGACTTTTTTCGTATGGGCACTTTTATTGATAGTACACACATGAAACTCTAGTCCCCTTCGAAGTAATCTCCTCCGGCTGCAATGCACTTGTTGTACCGTTACTACAACTTCTAGAAGGCCCCCATGGAAGTCCTCTTGTGTGAGCGTGTCAATGACTTTCGTCTCAGCCTATTTCATCTCCTCATTTATGTCATAACGACAACCTCTGATCTTAGGGAATAACCAAAAGTCACAGGGAGCAAAGTCTGGACGATAGGGAGGCTGAGGAACTGTCTTGATGACCATCTTGGTCAAATAGTCTGTGACAAGGATGGAGTTGTGGACTGGTGCATTGTCCTGCTGGAAATGCCACTGACCCGATTTGAGGAGTGCTGGCCTCTTCTGACGGAATCTCTTTCTGAACTCCCTTAAAACCTCAACATAGTAACCCTAAGCCTAACCCTTTCGCCAATCAACTCTGGTATATTTACTTCCTTACCCCTCCCACACCTCTCATTATCCCTCACTGCCTTCCTTGAATCTCTTAAGCCACTCAAAAACTGATGCTCGATTCATGCAAGATGGTCCAAAAGCAATCTGAAGCATCCCATACGTTTCTGTTGCATTTCTCCCAAGTTTAGAACAAAATTCTATTGCAAATCGTTCTTCTAAAGTCTCAGATTGCATTTTTGAAATTCACCATCTTTGACAATCAGGCTTTAGCAGGGTGTATTCTAATTGCTGCTGTAGCTGTTCATTTGAACCTGTAATCATAGAAATTGGTCAGTCATCTCATAAGATGTATAGCAATAACATACTCAATTTTCAAGAGTCAACGAGAATTGTAAATACCTGTATAAAAAAAGTCTGTAAATGTATTGAATGCACCAAGTATATCAAGAAGACATTCAGTATTACTCAGGATGAGATGTGAACAATTTTTATCCCTGGCCATGAAGGACATAAGGTAAAAACTTTTGAACTACCTCAAACATCTCTTCAAACAGAACAAGTTTTGGCTTTTCTCCGTGGAGAAAAATTTCTGGCAGGATCAAACGGTGAACTCACAGAACAACTGTTCGCTTACTCTTTCACTACAAGATGTACCAATAATGATGAAGACCAAACACCAAGTTTGCATCAGACTGTTTGGGTGGTCATTAGTGATGGTGATGTTATGCCACCATGTATCATCCCACATTACCTCACATGATATGATGAGGCCTTTATCAAATGCCTGGAGGAAGTGATGTCGGATCGGATCAAGAATGTGGCAAGTTGGAAGACCTTACGTGTGGCAATAAGATGCTGTGCCTTGCCAAACAAACATGCGAACCTTGGCTATGAAAAAATTCTGCGATCACCTCCCCGCTATTATCTGGAAGGCTAACTCCCCAGATTACAATACCCTTGATTATTATGTGCGGGGTGAAGTAGCATGAGAGACTAACAATACATTGTTCAATACCAAACATGAACTGAAGGCAAAGATAACGGCATCATTTACCTATTTACAGAAGAAAATCTCAGGAAAAGCTTTTAGGAGATTTTGTAGCCATTTGGAGGCATTGGTTGAAGCTAATGATTTCTTTGAATAATTTTAATCTAGAGTTTCAAAAAATATTTTCATATAATTTTTGCACATGTAATTGATAAAGTGAAATGTCAATGAGACATTTGTGATACAACGAAACAGTCTCTCAGTAGATAACAATATATACGCTCACCTCCCGAGGGTTGAGTAATATGCCGAAAGAATTAACGGCTGCCACCCGCGGAATGCAAAGCTCTTCTAACGATATGAGCTCTCTGGTATCCGATTGTTCAAATGGAAAAGAAACGAAAGCTAATACAAATGCGTTATAATTCCTGGGCTGACATATGTCGTCGAAATGGTTGAGCGGTTAAATATTAAGTCAAGCGTAATGTTTGGCAGAGAGGTAAGACTCACCCAATGAGTGTCCGGTTATGACATTAAACAATATGATAATGAGGCTCAAATATTGATGGAGATTTGGGGAATGCGGAGTATCCCAGGTCAGCTCTTGCCCTGAGTGGTCGCACCTGATAGTGTCCTATCAATGCGTTAAATAGAACTAAACTGTGAGCCAGTGCTAAATTGAATTGTTTGAAATAAAGCTGTTTTGACATTTTGACTGCGTACTGAGCCTAAACTAAATTGTTTGAAAAAGAATTGTTTTTAGTATTTAAACTGTGTACCTATGCTAATCTGAATTATTTGAAAACGAACAGTTCATATGTATATAAAAGGATTTGGCATTAAATAACATACAATGGTTGATATGCCATAAAACCAAACGAAACTAAATAATTATTGCCATTGCTAAATCTTTATCAATTTTAACTCCAAGTAATTTGCATTTTGGAATTATAATATACATCATCATCATCTTTGATATGTTATCTTTGTGTATGATCAATTTTTAAATGCATTATTCGATGAATATTTTCAAAGTTATCAAATCTTAGATATTTCGTTCCTTTATTTTCTTTAAATCTAAATATATTTCGAATTAATACACGAGCTGTTTGCGTATTTCTTTCTCGTTAAATCTGTCCTTTTTCACGCACTTTGCAACATTCAGTCATTGATGCCTTTGGCTGTTTGTTGTAACCATCAGTTTTAGTTTACATTATCCTTCTTTATCACACATTTTATTTCTAATTCTGTCTTTTTTTTCTGCACTGCCACCTGCCGGTTTTTTCCGTAAATAGAACTCGCTTCGTGAACATGTATACCATGTCTGTCATTTAAGAGATTGCCCATTCGTGGTAAATATTTGTTTCAAAATACTAGATTATTGCTTATCAAATATCTGCTATACAAACATTCTTTTTCTGGAGGTTTTCTTACAAGATGAACATTTTCTCAACATATTTTATATATAGATTTATCCTTACATAGTCTCATTATTTATTCCTTTATCTGGGTATATTCTAAATTAATAATTTCTTCAAACATCTTCTTACTTAATCTCTTATCCTAATATGATCGGGTTTCGTCCTGTGGTTTTTGGCTAACATACTGAAGTGAGAGATTGTAGTTAATGAATTCAAACACTAGTCGCCCTCTTGCGTTCACTTATATTTTAATGCACTTGGGAAAGGTATGAATCCTTGTACACTTCTGTTCTTCTTCAATGACATCTTTAGCATTAAACAACTCAGGAAGGTTGATGTGACATTAAACAAAGAACCTGAAAAGAAACTTAATTCTTTATCAGAACGTACTATAACTTTATACTCTTCTTGAATATGTATTCACCTAATCCTTTATACGATGTTCACACTTAATTTTTTTATCCTAACATATTTGGGCATAATCCCTTCTTAGAACATGTTCTCACTGAAACATTTATACATATATCTTATGATTAAATACTTTATCAGAACATGTTCACTCATAATTTCTAATCAAAACTTGCTTTAATGTTTTCCCTGAATATTGCTTCATTTTATCAAATCATCATTAATCGACATATTTCTTAACAACTCATCCTTTATTTCATCACATTATCAAACAATCATTTTTTACATACACATTATCCAACGATCACTCCTTGCAGACACGTTATCCAACGATCATTCTTTGCAGATACTTTAGCAAACAATCCTTCTTTGCAGATACATTATCAAACGATCATTCTTTGCAGACACTTTATCAAACAATCATTCTTTGCAGACACATTATCAAAAGATCATTCTTTGCAGACACATTATCACATAATCATTCTTGCAGACACATTATCAAAGGATCATATTTCCAGACACATTATCAAAAAATCATTCTTGCAGACACATTATCAAACAATCATTCTTGCAGACACATTCTCAAACAATCATTCTTGAAGACACATTATCAAACAATCATTCTTGCTGACACATTAACAAACGATCATTCTTGCAGACATTATCAAAGGATCTTTCTTCCACACACATTATCCAATGATCATTCTTGCAGACACATTATCAAACAAACATTCCTGCAGACACACTATCAAACGATTATTCTTCTAGACACATTATCAACAATCATTCTTGCAGACACATTATCAAACAATCATTCTTGAAGACACATTCTCAAACAATCATTCTTGCAGACACATTATTAAACAATCATTCTTGCTGACACATTATCAAACGATCATTCTTTGCAGACACATTAACAAACGATCATTCTTTCAGGCATATTCTCAAACGATCATTCTTCCAGACACATTCCCAAATGATCATTCTTGCAGACACATTATCCAACAATTATTCTTTCAGACACATTATCAAACAATCATTCTTGGCAGACACATTATCAAACAATCGTTCTTAGCAGACAAGTTATCAAACAATCATTCTTTGCAGACACATTATCAAACAATCATTCTTGCAGACACATTATCCAACAATCATTCATGCAGACACATTATCAAACAATCATTCTTTGCAGACACATTATCAAACAATCATTCTTGCAGACACATTATCCAACAATCATTCATGCAGACACATTATCAAACAATCATTCTTGCAGACACATTATACAACAATCATTCATGCAGACACATTATCAAACAATCGTTCTTAGCAGACAAGTTATCAAACAATCATTCTTTGCAGACACATTATCAAACAATCATTCTTGCAGACACATTATCCAACAATCATTCATGCAGACACATTATCAAACAATCATTCTTTGCAGACACATTATCAAACAATCATTCTTGGCAGACACATTATCAAACAATCGTTCTTAGCAGACAAGTTATCAAACAATCATTCTTTGCAGACACATTATCAAACAATCATTCTTGCAGACACATTATCCAACAATCATTCATGCAGACACATTATCAAACAATCATTCTTTGCAGACACATTATCAAACAATCATTCTTGCAGACACATTATCCAACAATCATTCATGCAGACACATTATCAAACAATCATTCTTTGCAGACACATTATCAAACAATCATTCTTGCAAACACATTATCAAACAATCATTCTTGCAGACACATTATCAAACAATCATTCTTGCAGACGCATTATCAAATAATCGTTCTTGCAGACACATTCTCAAACAATCATTCTTTGCAGACACATTATCAAACAATCATTCTTGCAGACACATTATCAAACAATCATTCTTTGCAGACACATCATCAAACAATCATTCTTTGCAGACACATTATCAAACAATCATTCTTGCAGACACATTATCAAACAATCATTCTGGCAGACGAATTATCAAATAATCATTCTTCGTAGACACATTATCAAACAATCATTCTGTGCAGACACATTATCAAACAATCATTCTTGCAGACACATTATCAAACGATCTTTTTCCAGACACATTCTCAAAAGATTAATCTTCCAAATACATTATCAAACAATCATTCTTACAGACACATCAAACGATCATTATTGCGGACACATTATCAAACAATCATTCTTTGCAGACACATTATCAAACAATCATTCTTTGGAGACATATTATCAAACAATCATTTTTGCAGACTCATTATCAAACGATCATTCTTGCAGGCACATTATCAAACAATCATTCTTGCAGACATATTCTCAAAGGATCATTCTTCCAGACACATTATCAAACAATCATTCTTTCAGATACATTATCAAACAATCATTCTTCCAGACACATTAACAACCAATCATTCTTGCAGACACACTATCAAACGATTATTCTTCTAGACACATTATCAAACGATCATTCTTTCAGATACATTATCCAACGATCATTCTTCCAGACACATTATCAAACAATCATTCTTACAGACACATTATCAAAAAATCATTCTTGCAGACACATTATCAAACAATCATTTTTGCAGACACATTCTATAACAATCATTTTTGCAGACACATTATCAAACAATCATTTTTGCTGACACATTATCAAACGATCATTCTTGCAGACACATTATCAAAGGATCATTCTTCCAGACACATTATCCAATGATCATTGTTGCAGACACATTATCAAACAAACATTCCTGCAGACACACTATCAAACGATTATTCTTCTAGACACATTATCAAACAATTATTCTTGCAGACACATTATCAAACAATCATTCTTGCAGACAACTTATCAAACAATCATTCTTGCAGACACATTATCAAACAATTATTCTTTGCAGACACATTATCAAACAATCATTCTTGCAGACACATTATCAAACAATCATTCTTGCAGATGCATTATCAAATAATCATTCTTTGTACACACATTATCAAACAATCATTCTTTGCAGACACATTATCAAACGATCATTCTTCTAGACACATTCTCAAAAGATCATTCTTCCAAATACATTATCAAACAATCATTCTTGCAGACACTCCAGCGATCATTCTTGCAGACACATTATCAAAAAATCATTCTTGCGGATACATTATCAAACAATCATTCTTTGCAGACACATTATCAAATAATCATTCTTTGCAGACACATTATCAAACAATCATTTTTGCAGACTCATTATCAAACGATCATTCTTGCAGACACATTATCAAACAATCATTCTTGCAGACACATTCTCAAAGGATCATTCATCCAGACACATTATCAAACAATCATTCTTTCAGATACATTATCAAAAGATCATTCTTCAAGACACATTATCAACCAATCATTCTTGCAGACACATCAAACGATCATTATTGCAGACACATTATCAAATGATCATTCTTTCAGATACATTATCCAACGATCATTCTTCCAGACACATTATCAAACAATCATTCTTACAGACACATCATCAAAAAATCATTCTTGCAGACACATTATCAAACAATCATTTTTGCAGACACATTCTATAACAATCATTCTTGCAGACACATTATCAAACAATCATTTTTGCAGACACATTCTATAACAATCATTCTTGCAGACACATTATCAAACAATCATTTTTGCTGACACATTATCAAACGATCATTCTTGCAGACACATTATCAAAGGATCATTCTTCCGGACACATTATCCAATGATCATTGTTGCAGACACATTATCAAACAAACATTCCTGTAGACACACTATCAAACGATTATTCTTCTAGACACATTATCAAACAATCATTCTTGCAGACACATTATCAAACAATCATTCTTGAAGACACATTATCAAAGGATCATTCTTCCAGACACATTATCCAATGATCATTGTTGCAGACACATTATTAAACAATCATTCTTGCAGACACATTCTCAAACACTCATTCTTGCAGACACATTATCAAACAATCATTCTTGCTGACACATTATCAAACGATCATTCTTGTAGACACATTATCAAACGATCAATCTTTCAGGCTCATTCTCAAACTATCATTCTTCCTGACATATTCTCAAACGATCATTCTTGCAGACACATTATCAAACGATCATTCTTCCAGACTCATTCTCAAACGATTATTCTTCCAGACACATTATCAACCGATAGTTCTTGCAGACACATTATCCAACAATTATTCTTGCAAATAGATTATCAAACAATCATTCCTTGCAGACACATTATCAAACTATCATTCTTTGCAGACACATTATCTAACAATCATTCTTGCTGACACATTCTCAAACGATCATTCTTCCAGACATATTATCAAACAATCATTCTTGAAGACACATTATCAAACGATCATTCTTGCAGACACATTATCAAACAATCATTCTTGCAGACACATTATCCAACAATCAATCTTACGGACACATTATCAAACAATCATTCTTTGCAGACACATTATCAAACAATCATTCTTCAAGACACATTATCAAACGATCACTCTTTCAGATACATTATCCAACGATCATTCTTCCAGACACATTATCAAAGGATCATTCTTCCAGACACATTATGAAAAAAGCATTCTGCAGACACATTATCAAACAATCATTCTTCAAGACTTTATCAAACAATCATTCTTGCAGACACATTATCAAACAATCATTCTTGAAGACACATTATCAAAGGATCATTCTTCAAAACACATTATCCAATGATCATTGTTGCATACACATTCTCAAACGATCATTCTTGCAGACACATTATCAAACGATCATTCTTCCAGACTCAATCTCAAACGATTATTCTTCCAGACACATTATCAACCGATAATTCTTGCAGACACATTATCCAACAATCATTCTTGCAGACATATTATCAAACAATCATTCTTTGCAGACACATTATCAAACTATCATTCTTTGCAGACACATCATCAAACAATCATTCTTTGCAGACACATTATCAAACAATCATTCTTGCAGACACATTCTCAAACGATCATTCTTCCAGACATATTATCAAACAATCATTCTTGCAGACCTATTATCAAACAATCATTCTTGCAGACACATTATCAAACAATCATTCTTGCAGACACATTATCAAACAATCATTCTTTGCAGACACATTATAAAACAATCATTCTTGCAGACACATCATCGAACAATCATTCTTGCAGACACATTATCAAATAATCATTCTTGCAGACACATTATCAAACAATCATTCTTCGCAGACACATTATCAAACAATCATTCTTTGCAGACACATTATCAAACAATCATTCTTGCAGACACATTATCAAACGATCATTCTTCCAGACACATTCTCAAAAGATTATTCTTCCAAACACATTATCAAACAATCATTTTTGCAGACACATCAAACGATCATTCTTGCAGACACATTATCAAACGATCATTCTTTCAGATACATTATCCAACGATCATTCTTCCAGACACATTATCAAACAATCATTCTTACAGACACATTATCAAACGATCATTCTTTCAAGCACATTCTCGAACGATCATTCTTCCAGACACATTCTCAAACGATCATTCTTGCAGACACATTATCAAATGATCATTCTTCCAGACACATTCTCCAACGATTATTCTCCCAGACACATTATCCAACGATCATTTATGTGGTAGGTTATTACCCAAACCTTTATTGGATATTTTCTGACCTGATCCTTTTTATATCTTATTAAACGATGTTTTTTTCCGGACACATCTGTAAGGATTATCTATCTTAAACTTTTCCGACCCAATACTCAGTATTCATATTTTCCCAAACGATATATTATCCTAGTATTTTCCCATGTAATCGTTAATCCCAGGCAAACCTACATCTTAACATTATCTAATGTAAATTAAAAAAGAATGTAAAAATTGCAGCCCTAATTCTTTTAGTGGCGTGCTTTTTAAGTTCTAGATTACTTTTAAATTAAAAATAAGCTATTCATCTTGGAATAGTAATCTAGTAATTAAACAAAGATAGACCATGTTCATTTTATGATATTTGATACTTAAACAAAATATTTGGTTAAATGGCCAAATTGGTGAACTGCAGTCACGAAGTAAACGAGTTCGAACTCCAGTCGCTCTATTACGTTCACTTTCAAACTAATACAGTTGGGAAGTAGTGTGTCCTCGTGGTGTAATGGTTAATGCGCAGGATTGCAGTATTCTGATAAGCGAGTTTGAACTCCAGTCACGCTATTACGTTCACTTTCAAACTAATACAGTTGGGAAGTAGGGTGTCCTCGTGGTGTAATGGTTAATGCGCAGGATTGCAGAATTCTGATAAGCGAGTTCGAACTCAAGTCACGCTATTACGTTCACTTTCGGACGTGTAAACTAGGAAAAGGTATGAACCCCCTTATTTCCATATCTATGAGGTTACAGTACAAGTACTGTTCCCTAAAATAATAAATTTGGCAGTACATAACCCACTAAGGTTTATATGTCATTACGCAAAGAATTCAAACCAGAAGATTTTCTTGTTTTTGCTTTGTTGTAAATGAACTAAGATAGACTCCCAGAACTTACCCAAATTATGTTTTTCCTGTCGCCTGAGGCAGTAGAATACCCCGGCAACATCTATACAGAGAAGTAAAACCCTCCCAACAAATATACTGTGTTATGACACGAGACCATCTGATGGTAAGGTTTCAGTCTTGGCTCTTGGGGAATGTGGATTAACCCTTCATTGCCATTAATCCCAGATCCACAATGACCTGGAATTGTTGTACTGCTAGGGTCAAATAGAAATGTTTAACCCTTTGTGTTATTTGAAACCATTAAAATGTGAGCAAACAAATGAGCATTAATTTGTTTAAAACTAAAATTACCTGCAAACTATTCGCTTAGAAATCATGTGTAAACCGGATTTGGCTTTGAATTAGTATCAAGGGTTGATATGCCATTAAACTAAATAACCTATCATCACCTTACCCGTAAAACAAACGGGTTTTAAGATAGACAAAGTCGTTCACAAAATAGGTCTGAGCAAAATATATTTCATTTATTCAAGCCTATCATGCATGTCACATTCAAAATTTGATATCTAGAATATTTTCATCAGTAAAGAATCTCTGGAAAGACAACACTGTTTAATGTAAGTTCTTCTTGTTTGACCTTTTTAACCTTTCGAATTTTCCAACTCTGCACATAGCGACACTGAGTGAAATGTCTGTTTTAAGATAGACGCCAGTCTGAGACAGTTTTGTTTCTATGCTTTGTTTTCAGGCGTTCCAAAACAGACTCGAACTGGAAAATGTCTCCTTTATATACCAAAGAGAAATGGCTTGTCACTATGAACAATAGGAAGACGAGAAAAACCCTTTTAGTGTGAGGGAATAGTAAACCATAAAGAGAGGGTCAGAGACAGATCTATCAATCTAAGCCGGATCTCCAAAAACAAATTAAGATATTATTAGAGTTGTTACAAACAATACCAGAAATTTTAGTTGAAATTGGGGGAAAAACAGAGTTGCAGTTTTACAGAAAAAAACGCTTGTTTGTTCACATATAATAAGATTTATATCATTTGTGAATGCCTCAATAATACTCATAAATTGATTGAGATTTCTGAGACGAATAATAGTAATTAAAAGAAATTTACGAATGTTTTATAAAAACCTACGATTGATGTGAAATTTCTTCATGTTTCTTTCTAGACTTTGTTGAGAGGGTGGATTTTACGCGCCATGAATACGTTATTCATGAATTCATTCATAAAATTACCTTCCTTTTTTTACCCGACAAAAGTTGATCACGCACTAAGAATAATGAAGACACTTTAATAAATTTATGATCCGGACGTCCATAGACATACCCGATAATTAATGCGTCTTCTACTCAGAGAAATGCGTTTACCTCACGTAGAATGAAATTTTTTTTTAAGATGTCTTAATTATGTGTCTTTATGATAATTTTCCTGTATAATTTTCAGTTATGTATTAACCCAACTCTGTTTTGCCAGGTCGGCTGGGGCTGTAGAATACACTGACTGCTTCACTGCAGAGGGGTAAGACCCCACCAACGAGTGTCCTGGATATGACACCAAACAATCTGATGGTAGGGTTCCAGCCATGCTGCAGCTTTGGGGAATGCAGAGTACCCCTTCATTGCCATCGCTCCCAGGTCCACCCTGGCCCGGAGTGGTAGCACCTGATAGGGCCCTATCTATGGGTTAAATAGAACTAACAGCATACTTAATTTCAAAATGAATTGTTTGAGTAAACTGAATAGCCTAAATAGAAATGTTTTTGACAATTAAACTGTACTTACATTTAAACTGCGTGCTTATGCTTAACTTAATTATTTGAAATAGAACTGTTTTTCGACATTAAAACTGTATTTACACTTTACTGAATTGTTACATATAACTGCTTGAATAGTTTGAAATGGAAATGTTTTTGACAATTAAACTGTGTACTCATGCTAAACTGAATTGTTTTAAATAAAACAGATTATTTACATAAAAATGGATTTGGTGTTAAATAACCTACAAAGGTTGATATGCCATAAAAACCATCAAACCAAACCAAATCAACTCTGTTGCAAAGAACAGAATTGCGAAGCAATATCAATTTTAAAGAGGAGTACAATTACTTTAATTTGGCTGGTTGGATTTTATGGCATATCAACTCGTGAGGGTTATTTAATACTAAATCCTGTTTATACACATATTAAATATATAATATTGTAAACATGTGGGTAACTTATTGAAATGGACCAGAGCTCATTTCTTAGCTCATTGTTAAATGGTTTCATGTATTGCTACCTGACACTAATGATTCTATTAAACATTTATCAATTGTTTATACAAATTTAAATGATTTCAAACACATGTAATTCTTATCAATGACAATCATTTGTTTGCACACTGTTGAATGGCTTTAAGTATTGCTATGGAAAGCTAACAATTTAATTTAACATCATTCATTTCTTTGTATTCCGTTAAATGGTAATACATATAATTAGTTATATTTTTTTTATATATAATTAGGTATAATTGTTTATATATAATTAGGTATAATTTTTTATATATAATTAGGTATAATTTTGTAAAAGTTTCAACTACTCTGCACATAAGTCATGTTATTGATCGCAAAAATTTAAATGGTTTCAAATACTGCTATTTAAAGTAAGTAGTAAAGTTGACGACTATATCTACCAAACCCTCCGCTCGGGTAGGATATGACACAAGGTCAGTTTTTAAGCGGAGTTTAACAGGTTTGAATTCAGAGTTTTACTTCTCCTAGACTAGTTGCTGCACTAAGGCTGAAGAACCTAGTCTGTCCTACTATTGACCCATATCTGGAGGGAGAACAATTGGATTCATACCTTTCCAAGGGTATTAGTGCTATGTGAAAGGCAATCAGTCTCGACAAGGATTTGAACTCGTGTTGCCGTAGTAAAGTTGACGACCGTAGTTGAGGGTGACCCGAAGGTTCCCTTTTCAATAGCTACTACACCGAAGTGTAGGGGGGCGCTTCTCCTTTCCCAGGATTTCTCCACTTTACCCTTGATACGTACCTTTTATTGTTAAGTGTTAAGCAAAGAGGTATCAAGTACCATTTTAAAAGTTTTTGGTATGACGTGACCTGGTATTGAACCTAGGTCTCCCGTACCATTGGCGAACACTCTCATTCAGTTGCACACTGTCGAATCGTTCTAAGTATTGCAATGTAATACCAACAATTCAATTTTTGAACATAGTTAAACGGTTTCAAGTATTGCTATTCAACACTAATGATTCTAGTTAAAATTACTCATTCGTTTGCATCCAGATAAATGATATACATGGTTCGTAAACAACAATCAAGTGCTTATTTGTTTGCACACAGTTAAATGGTTTCAAGAATTTCTTTTTAATATTAACAATTCTGTTAAACATCAGTCGTTTGTTTGCACAGTGTTGCATGTCAGATATGAATGGAGAAACCATTACACTTGGTTTACAAAAATATAACTCTCAACTTTATTTCTCGAAAGGGTCTGAAGTTGACCGTAACGTGAGAGAGAGACATAGACTGGGACACAGAGGCCGACGGGGATCTTGGAAGATGGCAATATTGACCCTTAACCCACATTGTGTTTCCATAATCAGGACCCTACTCAGCACTTCTGTTTCTTGGACAAGAGGTACTCAACAGGAGGCCCACTTTGGGCCGCTGTTCCCGCAGGCGCCCGCTGTCCGCTCGTTAGCGTTCTTCGGATCTCTCGACTACCCAACTGTGTATCCGAGACTGAGACTGCTAGACTGACCATATCTGGCATATTTAACTTCACAGCACCTCCGCGTTTTTGATTCAACCCACGTGGTCTACTTACACACAGGTATTGCTTGTTTTCCGGTTGTTTACACAGGTACATCCTGCGTAGGAAATTCTTGATTGACGGCTCCGTCAAATATCAGTAAGCAGCAACTGCTAAAGGGTCAAACAGTTCTATTTGAACTATAGATAGGACCTTATCAGGTACTACCACTCCGAGTCAGAGTGGACCTTGGAGCAACAGCAATGAAGTGCACTCCACATTCATCAAAGTACCAAGACTGGTGCCTCACAATCAAATGCAGTTTAGTGTCATACTTTTTGGAGTCTTACCACTCTTCAGAGATGCAGTCGGTGTATTTTACAGCCCTAGCCAATTAGGCTTCAAATACTATGAATCTGACAAAGTACAAATATGCAACATCACATATAAGAAAGCCTATTGCAGTTTATATCAAAACATTAAAGTAAACCCTAATCAAAATCTTTAGCAAACAGAAATCATCATCATCATCATCATCATCATGCCGTGCCGCCAGCACGGATATACCTGACCCTCTCTCGCCACTTCTCCCAATCATTCATCACCTCCGGCAGGTCTTTAGGGTTACATCCTGTGTCTTCACATAGCTGCTGTATGTAAGTTCGAGCTGGTCGTCCTGCTTTTGCTTGACCATATGTGGGGGTCCATAGGAGTACATCATTTACGAGCTCGTCCTTGCTTCTCCAGCAGTGTCCTGCGTGTCTGGTTCGTCTAACTTTTATAGTTTTCGTGATGGGAGGCAAGTGGCCGTATAGTTGGTGTCTCGTGGGGTGT
>CAUZXS010001980.1:32500-82500 GCA_963585895.1 Sepioteuthis lessoniana
AAACTTATCCTTCGAAAACAATTCATAAAAAAAATATTTAACAGCAGTAGATTTATCATTCGGTTTTGTTTGACCACCCAGTGTGGATCAAAGCCACTTCGACTCATTTTTTTTGGGGGGTTGGTTAATGGCTAACCAATAGCAAACATCACATTATCTTACTTTGAAATAAAGGTTGACATGAAGCCCTAATGGCACTAAACTTGCTGAATACGAAAGTCATCAGTAATGGCCGCATACAATTGCATAATAAAATCACTCTATGATAGAAGTCTTAACACATTATATAAGGATGAAATAAATGTTACATTGAGCTGATATTTCGTCTGCACTATTTACCGCTGGCAAAGACGTATGGGTCATGGAAGGAGGAAACTATTTTGAATCATAGATGAACCGCAGTACAAGACAAGTCAAAGTGTACTTTTAATAAATAACCGCAAATCAGAAGAGATGGTTAACAGACCCATAGAAAATATAGACATCGGTAAATGAACAATGGGTCATTAAATTGCCTGACGTTTAAACATTGTACTGTTGTAAGTGGACTGACGATGTAATTATAAATGAAGGAGCTACACATGCACTCACTCATCAATGAGATAAATGCAAAAATAAAAAATAATGATTAGAAATGGAATCAATATAAAGAGAAAGTGAGCGTAGTGACTAGAATGTTACATTAAAACGTTGTATTAAGCGAGCATAATTTCCATAAAACGTTACCGATATAAAGACGGGTTTTTGTATTAAATAGCCCAAGAAGGTTGATATGCCTTTAAACAACCAAACCGATCAATGTACAGAGATAAAGGTGTGTGCGTTACTTTTAAGAAGTTATTTCTGATAAGAGAAATAAATTTCTGCATAATGATCCCTCAAATTTATAATTGTTGCCACGCAGTCAATAAAAAGCAGTGAATGGTTAGCAGGCGTGTCTTTGAGCATCATCAGCAGTGATGTAAATTCTGTTGTCATCATTGGGTGGAATGGTGAATATAGAGCATTTTCAGTTTCCCCTGGTGACATTCTGTGGCCGGTTCATCCATCACCTCTACCCCAATTTGATTACTTTCTCTGCATACGGCTGAAAGCTTCAATCTATCAAAAGTTGACCGCAGATAACTAACAAACTGAAATATTATATTCATCATGATATCACAGGTACAACAAGGGCAATGATTACTCGTACTCTGATCCTAGTTAGTGGTACAGAAGAGTAACCATTTGATACTAGGCAGAGCACTCACATAACGTACACTGATCCCAGTGAAAGGTGCTGTGGAGTAACCATTTAAGGAGGATATATTTGATCGTATGAAGAGAACATAAATACTGTATTTTGATCCCAATTAAAAGTATCAGGAAGCAACCATTTGATCCTAAGCAAACACTGATACTGTACTAGGATCCGGAAATAAGTCCCGAGGATTACCACTTGGATGCTATTCAGAGCATACAGATAATTTACTCTGATCCCCGTTAGAAGTGACTTTGAGAAACCTTTTGATCGTGTGCAGAGCACGTATAAACTGAAGTTAGATCCCAATTGGATGTGCGGAAGAGCAACCATTTGACCGTATACTGTACTTTGATCCCATTTATAAGTACTCACTGATACTGTACTCGGATTCCAGTGACAGAGCAACACATTGATTTTATTCAGAACACTCAGATGCTGCATACATACAGTACTCTGATCCCAGTGAGAGGTGCCACAGAACAACCTTTTGATCTAATGCAGAGCACACAAATACTGTAATCTAATCCCATTGAGAGGCGCTGTGGACCAATCTTTTGGTCCTAGGCAGAGCACACAGCTAGTATAAAATGATCCTAAATAGAGCCGCATGAGATCAAAAACAGACGAGTTGACCCGTATGTAAAGAGCCCAGTCGGCCTTGTTATTTTGGGTAGCGAGAGAAGAGATAGATAAATATATTTCTCAAAAGAATCACAACAGAATGACACAGTCTCGTTCAGGATTTGAACTTGACACGACGTTTTCATTTTCTTTGATACATCCATGATTCACAATGATCTAAACAAATACAATTTTAGAGAGTAACCTCATCAGAGAGGAAAAAATAGCTATTGTCAATGATGTAAAGAAATAAAGGAAGCATTTCTCAAAAAGGTAAACAGTTGATCTTGATTTTTAAATAAAGATCAGAAGGCTTCGTAGTAACCGATAATTTATTGGAATTTCTCTCTATGCAGTTTACTTGTATAGATTTTATTTTTATCGCCAATTGTACGAGATTTTGACGAAATTCTTCTTATTTTGATTGCCTGCGTTTCCTGACGAAATCTTTCATTGTTGTTGATTCTATACTTTATTCTTTTTGTTGTTGTTGTTGTTATTGTTGTTGTTGGCTGCCCCGAATTTTCTAATGTTTTTATTCAAAAAATTTTCTTTTTTAAATTGAAAGTAAAAAGGGAAATGCTAGAAAAAGAGAAAAAAGCTGTCATGCTGTGAGGATTAAATAAAATTCGTGGGTAATTCGTGATTGCAAGCAAAATGAAGCACATCCGGGGACCTGCTCCCGCTGAGAGGAACTAAGTCACTCATTGCAGAGCAAATTTCGTGCAAAATCCTAATTTGCTCCGTTTCATATGTCTATATAGACACATGCACATTCGCCATCTCTCTCTCTCTCTCTCTCTCTCTCTCTCTCTCTCTCTCTCTCTCTCTTACACACATTCCCAAGTTATATATATATATATATATAGCTTGGGAATGTGTGTAAGTTATATATATATATATATATATATATATATATGAGGAAAAATTTCACTCAGACATAAATACACGTTACTGGTACATATATAGGGTCTCTGTACACACAGAGACAAAAAGACACGTAGACATATATCTCTATATGTGTATTGCATTATAGACCTGAGTATATGGATTTCATACGTTAAACTAAATGTTGAATATGTATTGACAATTTGACATAAAACACATTACACCAATATATATATATATATATATATATATATATATATATATATATATATATAAGGACAAACATGCAGTGAGTGAATGAAATTCTATCGCACACACAGAGAATATATATATATATATATATATATATATATATATCTATTTGACATAAAGCACATTACATACATATATGTATATGTGTAAGGACAAACATGCAATGAAGGAATGAAATGTTATCTTACACACAGAGAATATATATATATATATATATATACTTGAATTTCACGGAATTTTTTAAGTCGAGAATGTCTCTGTTCCTAGATATACACATGCAAAATACCAAGCATACATTTCCGTAGCGCGCTTTTGTATATTTTACAAACATATATATATTGGCATAATCATTAAAGTGTTAGGCAATAGCCCAGAAGATCCGGGTCCAATCCCAAGTCAAATGGTACCAAAGACTCAAAAAATGGTACTTGATGCATTCTTGCTCAACACTCAGCATTGTAAGGTATGGATTAAGGTTTAATGAAGCAATCTTGGGAAACGAGTAACGCTCTCCTCTAAACCCCATTGGAATAGTTATTGAAATGTGAGCCTTCAGGTCCCCCTCGACGACATATATATATATATATATAATTGTATTTATCT
The DNA here is from genome assembly GCA_963585895.1 of Sepioteuthis lessoniana. Taxonomy (NCBI): domain Eukaryota; kingdom Metazoa; phylum Mollusca; class Cephalopoda; order Myopsida; family Loliginidae; genus Sepioteuthis; species Sepioteuthis lessoniana. The sequence continues at coordinate 36,108 of CAUZXS010001980.1, forward strand.
ATGTATTTGGATATTTACGAATAAATGGAAATTTATATTCATATAATTTATATACGTGTGGAGAAACCTTCATGAAACTATGGAAAAAGTGAGATTCTATCTTCTCAAGCGTTCATTTAGTCCTGCAATCTTCTACGGACACGTTTCGATAAACCCTTCCCTTTACGAATTGTCTATGAGAAAATATCACTTTTTGCTCATCCATATTTACCAACCTCTCCGCTCGGGCAGGATATGACACAAGGTCAATTTTAAGTGGAGTTTAACAGGTTTGAATTCAGAGTTTTCCTTCTCCTAGACTAGTTGCCTCACCAAGGCTTAAGAACCTAGTCTGCCCGACTATTTACCCATAGGTGGAGGGAGAATTATTGGATTCATACCTTTCCCAAGGGTATTAGTGCAATGTGAAATGCAATCAGTCTCGTCGAGGACTTGAACTCGTGTCGCCGTGTCCAATTGCCCATCCACCCTTCTGTCTGTCTTTCTCACTTTATATATATATATATATATATATATATATATATATAACCTCACCTAGAAAAATAGCAAGTTATGAATATGAAGTTCGTTACTTCATATTTCATTAGATATGTACAATCATCCAACGGAAAATTCAAGAATATTTATGGCTGACAGGCCATTTTAAAAAGCCAGTCAGTTATTCAGATAGTAAATGATAGATGATAAAGATGCTAATATGACTACATTTTGTCATCAGCATGTTACTTTTGTTCAGGAATTTATTTTCGGCATATACAAGGATGTTTTATTTTCTTCCAAACACAGATTGTAACTAATGATACCTATTTGTAAAATAACTTTATGTGACTATAAAACGAGGGAAAGAAGAGTTTTTATGATTCTAAACTTCATACACAGTTTGAAGATGCGTCGAAAAGGGTAAATTTTAGAAATAAAAGAAATCATGTAATTGATTAACTGGGTTATAATTATAGTCAAAATGACCTTTTCTACCGAAATTTCTGATGGAAACTTCTTTATAAAATGTTTTTCTTATAAAATTACCAAAGTTATAAGTTCAGTTGATACTTTAGATTATTCTAAATTTCCACTCAATAAAAACCATCTGAAACATTATATCTCCTATTCTATATGTTTGCTAAAATAACTATATATATATATATATATATACATAAACGATTTTTGTTCAATTTTGTAGATCCAAATATATTTTTTGACAGAATTTGTTTATACTTCTTTCCCGGGATTGCTCCACTTAATCTTGATCCGTACCTTATAATGCTTAGTGTTAAGCAAAATTACATCAAGTACCATCTTTAGAGTCTTTGGTATGACTTGACTTTGGATTGAACCCCGCTCTCCTGGACCAATGGCGAATACTCTAACCATTATAGCTACTACATAATGCCTTATAATTCCCAAGCTGACGTATATCGACTAATAACATAGCGGTATGATGCTAAATCTAACGTAAATTTGGGCGGGTTTCTATTTCAGCTTGCAGCGTCCTACGTGTCTAGCCACACTGATGAGCTGTGATACAACAAAACAGTCTGTCTTTGGCTGATTATATATATATGTGTGATTGTATATAATCCAACATTTCCTCTTGCAAATAGCATAAAGTCTTAGTGGATTAAAGTAAAATTTTATTCAAGGTTGGAGATATTTTTTTATACATTGTATAATTTTTAAAAGGCTAAGTTCACATTTACAGACTTTGTTATTTGGATCCCAAAAATTGAAACAAATCATCAAAATCAATAAAAATAAAATTTGACAATATTTTTCAGGGTAACGAGAATCAACCTTTCAACTTGTAAGATTCAAAGAATCAAAATGAATGAATGAAAAATTTTAAATGAATAGACGTGCACAGATGAGTATATATATATATATATATATATATATATATATATATATATATATATATATTTGGTTCGCCTCAAACCCACAAAGTGAATTACTGACAACCAACACTGTTACAATATATATATACATATATATATATATATATATATATATATATATATATATATATATATCGGAGGGGTGAGTATATATATATATATATATATATATCTCGGAGGGGTTAGTATATATATATATATATATATATATATATATATTCTAACCCCTCCGTTAGTACAGGGTACGACTCTAATAAGTTGATTTTAAAGTGAAGTTTAACAAGTTTAAATTTAGAGCTTTCCTCGGGTTAGCAAGCTAGACAAGCAAACCTTCACTAGTTTATTTGGCCCTGTGTCACATTTAAGTAAAAGGCTTAATAAATTACCTATACTAGATGCCATAAAAATATTAAAGATCTTAGTCCATTCTACAATTTACCTTTTTCCCGCGATGGACTAGTTGGATTTATATGTCCACACAAGGAAATTTCTTTCTCCATACAACCTCATCCATGGTTTGACCTCTGATCACCGATCAATTTACTACGAAGGTAAATATACTACAAACACCTTTTGGTGAGGAAAATAGGATGATGTCTAGACTGCTGTCTAGATACCTATTCGCTTATTGATCAGTGTAATGAACAATACCTGCGGGATTATCACAGTTCTCATGACGAAAAACCAAATATTCAAGCTTTTGTGAGTAGATGATTTGTACAGAATTAATGTACCGCAACACCTAATTTAAAATTATTTTGGCCTGAGTTAAAATTCATGTTTTCGATATTTCTCTCGACAAAAGTCATTTCGTCCGACGTAACTTCGTAAAAAAAGACGTAAAATTGATAATGTTTTCCTAAAATATATATTAAAAAATAGAATTAGCAATAAAAGATAATCGAAACTAAAAAAAATGTTTTAAGCTACACTAAAAACCTAAGAAAATGTATATACTCTACAATAAAATATTTACATTCGAAAACTGTAAACATATGAACGTCATCGCTTAATGTTAGGTAAATAACATAATCTTACTAATTTTATTTATTTTTCTTTACAAATCAAAACTTAAATATTATTTAATGCCTTAAGGCTATTTCTATGCTACCAAGAGTTTTTTTTGTCGTAATGCATCGATGTTTATACTTAAGGCAGTTTTATCGGTAAATCACTTGCAGAATAAGATTATCTTATCAATCGTATTCATTATTCTGTAGAAAATAGAACCAGACTGTGTTTTTAGTGTTCCTAAATGTTTAGTGACTGTTATATTCTTTCGTAAGTCATTTAAGGTAGTTTTCCGTTGTTTGTTCTCATTTTAAGACATTATACCCGGTTTACATCAAAAACTGGGTAAAGTTACTGTTATTGGAACAAATTAGGTGCATAAGGCGGGGTATGGCTTGTGGCTCTGGAAAATATCACTTTTCTTTATATATCTCGAAAAATAATGACTAAAATATGTTTTTAGCCTTTCTTAAAGGATAAAGATATAAAGTTACATTGATGGTAAAATGCAAGCTCAAAAACATTAAAGGTTTCTGGTTCATCATACCTGAAAAATCTGTAGACTTTCTAAGGAATGCTAAAATTTTCTAAATATTTTCTCGACTTCTTTGTTTAATGACGTAGGTCATTCAAATCCAAACTCATCCTTGTAAAAGGACATTAATGATTCAATTTAACCGATATTTTAGATGGGTTACAAGAATATTTATATCTTTCCTAAGGTTATTAATCAAAATTGCACGTATTAGAACAACTGGAGGTCGAATCCGCTTACTTCGAGACTTCAGGCCAGCACTTTAGGCTTTACTCCATGGGGACTCTTTGGCAAAAAAAAAAAAAGATATTTCTACTTTTGCAGAAAAATACATGATGTTTTAAACGTGCCATTTTGTTCAGTACCTTTTAATGGCATATCGACTTTTATGGGTTATTTATTGCTATATCTGTTCATACATCTAAATATTTTATGATTTGTAAGCGAATAGTTTTGAGGTAATATTTTTAGAATTTTGTTTGCTTGATGACATGTCAACCTTCGTATATTATTCGATATCAAAGCCATCCTTGTAGAAGCACAGCAGTGGTGCAATTTAACACATAGTTGGTTGGGGGACAAGGGGGTTCATAAATATCCTGAGGGCATTTGTCAGAAATTGAACGTCATCATGTGACTAGAGCTCAAACTCGCTTGCTTCGAGGCTGCAGTTCCGCGCTTAAACTATAATGACACTGAGACTTCACTAATAGTATCGTTATAGAAACAGTATTTAGCAAGACACAGATGAGCAATGCAGGCAAAATTCATCTTTTTTGTCTTTTAGAATAGTTCCTTAGCATTCCAGCTAGTTTTCCCTTAGTCAAACGACATTAGCTATATATTTCAATGTCCCTCGCGTCTTTAAATCCAAGCTGAGATTTTAATTTTCGCTTTAGAAAACGAGGACGACACACCAGTTGGATATGCAGAGTGATGTACAGGTGTACAGGGTGTCTCAAATGTAATCAGCCTCGTCCAGGATTTGAACTCGCATCGCTGTGTCCATTTCCTACGATGATAACCATTACACAAAGAGTACCTCCACTGATATCTTCTAACAGGGCGTTAATAAATTATCAACATTTAATTAATTCAATTTTACTCAGAGCTAAAGATTAGTTGGATTAATACTTTTCCCAAATGTATTATCACAATAATAATGCAAACAAAGTTTGGAGAGTATTTCAACTCGGGTCACTGAGTTCACTTCCTATGACGATAACCATTACGCCATGTGCGCCTCTTTGGGATTTAGTTACAATGGTATTAATACGAATGACATCCTGAAAGTAATGCCTCCAATTTATTTCCAAGGTGACTATGAGCATCATTCTATAAATAAGAGAAGTCTTTTTGTAATATTACGGACGGGCGCTGTCGTCAATCAGTGAAGGTGTCACGAGACTTGCGCGCGTGGGCAGAATGACCTGCAAAGTTAGACGTGATTTTGAAATAATCACAGATGAATTATCACGTGTTTCACTGGTGACATCGAACATTCAGGGATCTTCGATTTGTTCTCCAAAATCTCTTTATAAGAAAACTAGTAATGAGATTTTGGCAGAGTTGAAGGCAGCTTTCAAAACAGGCGGTCAAAGGTTCCGAGGCTCCGACCCGTCCTACCCAGTCAGCTATGACAAGCGTGTGTCAATAGCCAGCTCTCACCACACCCCGTCACCACCAAGAAGAAGGGAGAAGAAGGACGTGACTAAAATTAACTTTTCGAGTTGCAACGATCATAGCTAACTGAATAATAAACGACTGCTATATTTTTTTTTCCTTCGAGTTTGAGTATTTCTTCTTCAGCGGACTTCTTTCTTTACAGGACAACGCGTTGGTCCTATGTTACAATTTTGTAAAAGCAAAATGCATTGTTTTTTTTTTATTTTTTTTTCCATAAAGGTAAATTCTGCAAATTTGGAATTGGTTTATCGGAAAAATATTTGACACTCACAGAAATATTTGTTTTGAAGCTATTAAAAAATCACGGGAAATCAAGCCGCATGCTCCAGGCTTGAACAGGGCTCTATATTCAAAGGTTTCCTGGCTTAGAAGTGTAAATTTTGAAATTTAAACAAAAATTAGTAATGCGTTAGAAGAAGGGTGGTTTAGTAGAAAATGTTACTAATTAGGTATATGTGGGTTTATCACTGCAAGCTTGAGTCTAAAGCCAAGTTCATGGTGTCAAAGAACACCGAATCTCCTGTAAAGGAAAAGTTCCGGGCGCACTTGGTCAGTAAAGAAAATCATGCTGACAGTCTTCTTCGTTCTGAAAGGACCCATAATTATTGATTTCCTTGAAAAGGTACGACTGTAAACAGTATTTCCTATTGCCAAATCCTCCGGGAACCTTTCAGCTTATTTATAGAATGACCCTTGTATGGTTCCGCTTGGTTTCTTTGTTTAATGTCATATCAACCTTCGTGGGTTACTTAATGCCAAAGCTACCATTGTAGATGAAAAGCAGTGATACAATTTGACCAATTGCTGTGGGCTTAAGAAGGTTAATTCCTTCCCAAGAATATTAGTTCGAAATTAATGTAATAACGCGACTGAAGCTCGAAATCGCTTTCTTCGTGGCTGCAGTCCAGCACTTTAGCCAGTACGCCTACAGGAAATCCCCAATGACCCTCGTATAAAAAAATCCCGAACGAACCATGAAACCGATGAACCGAGCAAATTTTCAACTACAATATGCTGTTTTTTGAACATATAATAAGGTTTTCTGGCTATATCTTTTGCAAAGCTTGCTTCTATACATCAGCACCAGGGTAGGCAACTTACTTTTTATTCGCTTCAATAACGAGTTAGTTCTTAGAAAAACACTGTACGTGTAGATCATTTTTCATCCACGCTTTTCATTTAGTTGGTTGACAGCTGTCTCTAAGCTCGTCTTCTTGCACAGATTGCTGTCGCCACTGCTTAAGCGCATTACTCACCGTCTAATTGTGCTCACAGCTAATGTAAACACTTTTTTAGCGTCTATGGATGTCAATAAGTACATCTTCTCCGCATGAAGACATTCAGAGACATGCCTCGGTTTTCATAGTCAATGCAATTTGCCAGTCTGTTAGTCACTTGTTAAAGGTAATGTGGCAAGATAGATCATGGTTTATTATCAAAAAGTTTCAAACTCTACTGCCATACCACCAACATAAGCGTCTGATGTCGTAGAACAATATAAAAAATAGAATGCATTGTTTTTTGTGATATTCTTGTGATCGTGGTATTCTGAGTCTAGTTTATTGTGGGTGAATTTTTAAAGTCTGTGTGAGAGATTATGAGGAAAAATACTGTTTAGAAGCAGAAAACTTACTCTGTCAGGGGTTGTTATCGTGCCCCCTATGTTGGTTAGAAGTTCCCGGGAAATCAATATGAGGCATTACTTTCGTTTTATCCTTTGTATATTGCTAGGTAAACAACATAAATAAACCCGGATGTTTTAGTCGTGTAGTAGATAGAAAAAAAAATTAAATTTAAAATGAATATAAAAATCACAGAAGCTCCTTGAAGTCCCTGAAAGGAAAAGGGGTGGCGCATGCGCAAAAAAAAGGAGCCCTCTCGGCAAAGGAAAGAGGTTCGCTTTCTTTCAGCACTAACCAGCGGAGTGACAACACCTAAATCTTTCTTGCTGCTGGTGGAATGCACAATGCGTCCGTCTTTTGACAATGCGTTGGCTAACCTTTCCACTAGTATCAGCCGTCTTTTTACTAACGATCCACGACTAAAAACACCAAATAATGGACTCACCAAATTCACAACTAAGACACAATATAATGGATTTAACAGCTAGAAATGAACAACACCAGATTAAACATATCTCTTCCAAAGCATCTAACACATTGTCATAGCTTTAGATACCAAATTTGGACATACATATCCAAGAACCACTAACACATTTTAACACACTGTCTGTAAGACGCACCCATTAAATTTGGATTCAGGATTAATATCCACATCCACTGAATGGTTGTTGAACCCAGCAAGAAAGTTAAAATATAAAAGATATTTTACCTCCTATCTTCTTTTCCTGTCTTCTTTCCATATAATTTCTTTGCAGCCTTCATATCCAAGACGTTAAAACAGCAAAATAACATGGTTTAAGTATAGAGTAAGCCATAACGGAGTCAGATAGAAAATAAGAACAACAAAATTACCTTGAAACTCCCTAATCGTTAAAACAACAGGGATTAGTCCGATATGAAATTGATCATTTTATCGAATTAGAGGGGACGTTTTACAACATAAATACAATGACAAAGCGATTCCTGTCTTTTCATCTTCATCAATTCAAAGAAAATCAAAACGAAGGAAGCGTAAAAGAATATTTGTTGAAGAAATTCCTTGTGCAATGAAAATCATTCTGAATAAAAAGCATCCAAAATTATTCCCAATTTTTTTCATTATTTCTTTTTGTTTTTTCCTTCTCTAGAGTAATTATAAGACCAATAATATCCCATTGACATAATAGAGAAAACTAAATAAAAATAATGGGTAAATGGACTGGTGTATATGGGAATCTCCTTATCGTTCCTAAGAGACATGAAAGTTTGTGAAAGACCTACATATTTGAGAGGAGTTCTATAGTTGATAGTAGGTAGTTTGCTTCTTCACTTATTGTCTGTTAACGTGGTATTGTATTTACCCAGCATGAAGGCACGTGCATCAGGGTCAATTTTTAAAGCGTAATAGAACTGGTTTAAATTATGAATTCGATTTAAAAGTAAATATCCATTTGTCATATGGATAACTTAGCATTAGGAGAGAAACTAGTGAAGTCACTGTAGTGTAGTGGTTAATATGATAGACTGCAACAACGTAATAAGCGAGTTCGAGTTCCAGTCACGGTATTAGGTTCATTTTTTTTTTTAGTAATACCCTGGGCAAAAGTATGAATTCCCTTAAACCCCATAACTATAGAGTAAATTGCACCACTGCTGTTTAACAACAAAATTTAATACGACAATATGTCTTTTATTTATTTTTAATCCATAGATAGGACCCTAACAAGCATTTCTACCCCATATGAGAACAAATCTCGAAGTTATGGCAATGAAGGGCTACTCTACACTCTTCAGATTATATGATTTACACTCCTATATTTTAAAATGTCCGAGATGTCACTTGTTCAAGAAACAAAGGTGGTGGACGTCGGTAAACAATCAGTCTCGGGAACCTATTGGCCAGGAAAACCTCGTAGTTAGTGCTCACAACTGCGTCCGCAACTTCAATTTTGCCCCGCGTTTTTGGAACCTACTGCTTGACAAGGATTGTCTATAAATACTCTCATCTTCCAACATTCACCTTTTTTCACATTTTCACTTACTGAGTCAGCACACTCTTTCCATTGTGACTTCCAGAGAGAACACTCTCACTCTCTCAATTTCAACTAACAGAGTCAACATACTCTTCCTCTTTTTACATTTGACTTCCGACTCAAAAATGTAAGCTCCATGCAACCATTCTCTTCCTTGTTATACTTTGTCGGTGAGACTTTTTCCAGCCTCGAACACAGAAATTTCGTCAAACCACAGAAAGAAACAAACAGTAGAAATACTTAGTCAACACGCATAGGACGATTCTGTTAAATAGTTCTGTTTGGTAGAATTAGTGTTAGTCTCTCTCTCTCTCTCTCTCTCTCTCTCTCTCTCACACACACACACACACACACACACACAGAGGAATATTTAACAAACAGTATTAAAACACTAATGTTTTGAAATGTTTCATTGAATGTATTGTTGATATATAAATTTGAGTTTGTACTGCTTTTTGTTTTAAATGTGTTTTTGTCCGCGTCGTCGTGCATCTTTACTTCGTTTGCCTTTTCCAAATATAAACCAAACATATATTGTGGGGAACTAACATAATCACCAAACAACATGTCCCCCTACAAGATCACTAGAATTGGAGTCTCACCATCAGATACAGGTAAGTATTATACCCAGGGCTGTCCTTTAAATTCTAGATAGTATTTTAAAATAGTCCTTTGTATCAATAAAACACGTTTGAACATTTAAATGTCTAGTCATATTTTTAACGCTTCAAAAAACGACGCCGAAACAGTTTCTGCTTTCTTTTTTCCCCCATTCATCACTTGTCTGTTTATCTAAGTTTGTCGTCTTCCTTTTCTTCACCCAGTTACGGCGTATAGTGTGTGAAAACGTCACCATGTCTGTCAAACGGTCTGTCAGTAAACGGATTAGCGGCTCAATAACTTTCGCTAAGCAATGGCAGCGACTATGTAAACAAACAACACAAACGGAAGCTATTAATAGAAATAATAACCGTAGGCCTTCTTATGGCCGTCGATCGATGGGTAGGTAGTCTAGTGAGCAGATGATTAATTATATAGGGAATTTGATCCTCAGTACATAAACCAATCAAGCAGGTATAAAACTGAGAGATACTTTTTTTTCATATATAAGATGTAGTTATTCTTTAAGAATCGAGAATAAACCTGTGTTTACCGAGACAGAAACGAAGAATAAACATTCATGAGCGATGTACTGTGGAATCGTAGTAAGCGAGTTCGAACTCCAGTCGCGCTATTACGTTCCCTTTCAGACAAATACACTTAGGAAAGGTATGAACCATCTTATCCTGCTAGCTATGGGTTAAATTGCACCACTACTGTTCGACTTGGAGAATGGCTTTGGCATTAAATAACCTACAAAGGTTGATATGCCATTAAACAAAGAAACCAAACCAAAGCAAAGGAGGAAGCTCATTTCTTTCAGCAGTGACCGGACGAGTGACAACATCTAAATCTCCCTGCTGCTAGTGAAGCCAAAGTGGCTGCTCTAAACGCCACGTTGGGCAAACCTTTCTCTTGTAGCAGCCGTCTCGGTTAACAGTATGCCCAAATATAAAAAGCTACGAAATGGACTTATCGAACTACGAACTAAAACACTGGACTTGGACAAACTCCCCTAAGCGACTTAGACATTGTTAAAGCTTTAAAATACCAAACGAGGACATATATATATATACCAAGAAACGATTAACGTATTTTTAAACACCTTGAATGGAGGATTCAACCATTTCAATTGTATTCATGGATAATTCTTTTACCCATTGAATGGCTGTTAAAGAAATAAAGAAAAAAAAAACGTCTTCGTCTCCTATCTGTTGCTATCTTCTTTCGTGTAATTCCTTTTGGGCCATCTTGTTCAAGGAGATACATCAACATGACAACCTGGGGTAAAAATAGAATCCCCTAAGGATGGAGTCAGATAAAAAATGGTAACACAGCTTGCCCTGATATTAGTCAGACTGCATAAAGGAATATCAGAACAGTGCGCTAAAACTTCACTTACTAATAGTGATAAAAAAATCAATATATGCTAACTATTTGAAAAAAGTTCGATACTCTGCAAGAGACATAAAAAGACAGACTCAGAATGACAAAAAGCAAACTGATTACCGCTCCAAATTGCAGCGACCAAGTGCATACCAACAAAACCACGAGCCTAATTTAGTGTTTTGTGGGAGTCAAGAGCAGTAAGTGAAAATGGCATAACAATAAAAATGCATCTTTACTTAATTAAACAAACCCAACCAATGCCAATGCTTAGAAATTTAATAAAGTCAAACGCGAACTAACAAACACAGCTAAGATACATTCCAGGCCAAATCAATAAAATTAAATAAATGAGAGAAGATAGACAATCACAATTAACGTGGAAGACAGTAAATGAAATATTCGGAAATAAACCATCTCTTGTGTAAAACTAAGAACTACCAACCAAAAAATCACTGATAAACCTACCAAAAAGCATTAATCCCTAGCAAGGAAAAGCTTGATGCAATTTTGAAAATAAATAAATAAATAAAGCAGAAAAAACTGCAGGTCTCTACGAAAAACCTCCTGAAGTATGGAAAACAAGAGATTTTGACAATATAATTCTTCGATCATGCAACGCTGCCAATGAACAAAAAATGGTAAAGAGATAAAAAAAACACTGAGAACTCCCTTTCCCCCAGAAAGGTGACCTCAAAATCACTAAGAACTACTGGCATAAATCTTACTGGTATAGATGCTAGGGTTTCTAATGCCCTACTTTTCAATCGTATTCGATCTGAAGCCTAAAATAAATTGGGGAAAATTCAGAACAATTTTTGTTATAATCAAATCTCAAAATCAGATTCTGAGTTGTCCATCAAATCATCGAAGGAGTACGTGCAAAAAAAGTTGAGGAAACACTTCTGTTCGTAGATTTTTTCCAAGATATCTGACACTATACCCTGAGGAAAGCAAATATTATAAACATATAGCCTCTCCAAACAAACTGTTGCAGCAACAATGATTCTTTACAAAATCATGAAAGGAATGGACACTCACCTGCTGGCGACACCAAGTTCTTCATCATTGTTGCTAAAATCTTTCAAAGAGATGTATCAATTGTTTACAATCTTCCTAGATTACACACTTTGAACGTCGATAGAAAATGGTTACACCCTACAAAGGACATGAAGTTGCCGATATCCTGCAGAAACTATGACAAACACAGTCTACGTACATGATCTAGCGCTTCTTGCAAAAGCACCAGTCCAAGCCGAATCTGTACGGAGAAAGCAGATGGAGACATTAGTCTCTATATGAATGCAAATAAAACAGAATTCATGAGTTTTAAACAAGATCACACCATCTTTCTATAATTGGTAAGCCTTTGAAATTACTCAACTAATTCATATACCTCTGCAGAAATATCTCATCTACTGAAAGTGATCTTAATATACGCCTTGCTAAGGAATAGAATATTTTTGACAGGTTATGGAAATCTGATCTCTCAGATAAAATTAAATGGAATTTCGTCAAAGATGTGGCTGTACAAGTACTACTGTATAGAAGCTCCTCTGGGACATAAACGACACACAATCTGATAAAGGTAGACAAACAAGATATACAGGGCATTGCTGGAGAAGTAAGGATGCATTAGTGTTGGCTGAATAGCAAATACCTAAACCGGCTCATTGGCCTAGGGGGTTGAGTGTTCGCCAATGGTCCGGGAGACCTGGGTTTAATCTCAGGTCTCGTCATACCAAAGACTTTAAAAATGGTACTTGAAACCTCCTTGCTTAACACTCAGCAATATAAGGTACGTATCGATGGTAAAGTGGAGCAATCCAGAGAAATGAGTAGCGCCCTCCCCTACACCTCCATGTAGTAGCTATTGAAAAGGGAGCCTTCTAGTCGCCCTTGACTACGGTCGCCAACTTTTACTTACTTCTATAATTTTACAATATAAACGATTAAGAAATAATATATACTATCTTGAAACCAAATTTATATTATATCGTGTTATTCCGGGTGAAAAGAAAGTTTGAAGAGAATAAGGGCTCTTTTCCATAATTTTACAATATAAACGATTAATTTGGCTTGTTTTGGTTTTATGGCATATCAAACTTTGAAGGTTATTTAACGCCAAATCCATTTTTATGTAAATAATCTGTTCTATTTAAAACAATTCAGTTTAGTATGAGTACACAGTTTAATTGTCAAAAACATTTCTATTTCAAACTATTCAGTTTATTCAAACAGTTATATATAACAATTCAGTTTAGTGTAAGTACTGTTTCACTGTCAAAAACAGTTCTATTTCAAATAATTCAGTTAAGCATAAGCATGCAGTTTAAATGTAAGTACGAGGGCAACCAGAAGGCTCCCTTTTCAATAGCTACTATACTGAGGTGTAGGGGAGGGCGCTACTCCTTTCCCTAAATTGCTCCACTTTACCCTTGACACGTATCTTATAATGCTGAGTGTTAAGCAAGGAGGTATTAAGTACCATTTTTAAAGTCTTTGGTAGGACGCGACCTGGGATTGAACTCAGGTCAACCGGACCATTGGTGAACACTCTACCCACTAGGCCAATGAGCCAAGCCAATATATATAGATTAATTTTCATATATTTTATAAATTTTAATTTTTACTTATTAATTAAGTATTTAACACGACTTCAAATCCTGGACGAGACTGATTGCATTTCACATAGCACTAATACCCTTGGTAAAGGTATGAATCCCATTATTCTCCCTCCAGCTATGAATAAATAGTAGGGCAGACTAGGCTCTTAAGCCTTGGTGAGGCAACTAGTTCTAGGAGAAGGAAAACTCTGAATTTAAACCTGTTAAACTCTGCTTGGAAAATTGACCTTGTGTCATATCCTGCCCGAGCGGAGGGGTTGGTAATTATATATACAGATATTTCTTTCCCATTTTTGCTTTCTGGTTATTTCTGCTCTATTGATGATTGTATTGTCCGTATTGTTTTTGATGGCTCTAATCATTTTTCCTCCGCGATTGTGTATGTAGTCTTTGCGTCGTTGTATCGATGCGTCAAGGTTATATTGATTCTTCCCCCTTCTTTTGGTGACATATAGAGTATGTCTGTGTCGTCTCTGGAATGTAAGGCCTAGTACATAGATATTAGTTTCTTATTCTCAGGTCCATTTGTTTAAGTTCTTCCCTCGTCCACTTCAAAAATGGTCCCGTGTATCTTACGGGGGAAACAGCCCAAGTGTTTACGTCTTTGATGATATTGCTATGTAATTTGCTTTCGAATAGCTTTCTCGTTCTCTTCAGATACTCTTTTTTATTTTTTCATTCATCTCAGCTTGTTTAATGTTGTCTGCTTCTAATATTCCCAAGCATTTGTAAGTTTCTTTTTCTCTGGGCGTTATGATTTTTTATTGATTTGGTAGCTCTATTCGCTCCGTCATGTGTCGTTTCCTGCTTCTTATTATCATCATCATGGCGCATTTTTCTATGCCAAATTCCATCCCTGTGTCCTGACTGTATAATCTCACCGCCTGTTTGAGAGTTTCCAATTCTTTTTCATTTTTGGCAAACCGTTTGATATTGCCCATCTACATTAGGTAATTGATCTTTTCCTGCGAGTTAGTAAGTTTTATCTGCCCGCGCATTTCCTGAGTATGTGATTCAGTGGCATCATCGCTACCACAAACAGCAACGGTGATAGCGCATCACCCTTGAATATACCTCTCAGAATTTTTCCTTCAGGTAAACTTTTATCACTTGCTGTCAATTCCATTCTCTAGTTCTCTCAGTCTCTCTCAAAACTTTATGATTTCGTCGGATAACTGGTATATTTTGCGACTGTGTATTCTGCTGCCTTAGGAGACAATTATCATTATTATTATTATTATTATTAAAGATGACTTACAATGATTTGTTTTTATTAGCTTAAGCTTAGCATCAAATTCTTGTCTGCTATCTTAAAATATATATGCCTACAAGAATATCTGCTGTCTAAGCACCCCCCATATATATATATATATATATATATATGTGTGTGTGTGTGTGTGTGTGTGTGTGTGTGTGTATTGTAAAGCGTTCAAAGAACTTATTAAGCAAATTCAAAAGTGTACAATGCGGACCATTCAAACAGGACAATCAGAGAATGAATCAATCTTTACCTTGCCCTCCGTGGCAATTTCATTGTTACCAATTTCACGTACAAAAAATACAATAATCAGATAAACTGATGAATTGAACGGACGAAACAAGTGAATAAATACTTAATGTTTCTCGCCAAAAGTGTCGGCATATTGTTTGTACGGAAGTGGGAAGGAGGAAAGTGGTAGGAATAGAAAAAAATTACCCACTACCCCTGATACAAATTATATCATGTATTGGCAATAAATTAATTCCATAATTATTGGTGGAATCTGATAATGGCTTTAGATTGCCTCACTGGAACGGAAAAAATACAGATTAAATGAAATTTTCTAAGATTTCATTTTTGCAATCGGGTAATGCATTAAGTAAAACAAAAGACGTATTTTTCAAAAAGATATCGAACCAAGAAACTGCCAGAGTAGAACACTGATAATACATATTTTTAGACTGCTGCATTATTTATTTTTCGGCTTGAAATTTTCAGTGCAGAAGTTTTTATAATCTAATAATATCAAATGATATCCGTTTCAATTGTTTGTTCCAACAACAGAATCATAATCAAAAAGTATATATTATTAAATCAGCGATGTGAATTGATAGCTAGATGTAGACATAGGAATAAATTTAAACTATAGACAAATTATCATAGATAATACTTAAAAAAATCAAAACATATGTTTAAATAGAGATTTAAGGTGAAATAAATAAAAATAAAATAAAATAAAAAAGATGAGAAGAAACCATGTGATGTGTACGTACTCTTCAATGGAAGGGTAACTGAATTAACAGGCTCAAAAATAAAATTTGAAATTAAAAATTTTAATTTTAAATTTTGAATTTCATTCAATATAAGTATTACTGTATCCTTACGTAAGGTTATTACAAAAAGTTGAACTTTTCTAAATTAGAATTAAATCTGGAGTTTTAAGATGAAATGTATTTAGATTTGAAAAAATAAAAAAATAAAAAAATTATTAATTTACTATAATTCCAACCAGTAATAAAAAACAAGAAACCGGAAGTGGGCTAAATGAGGAGAAAACTCTTCACCCCTCTTCTACTGTTATATAGTCATCCACAGCATCATAACGACACAATAATCAAACAGACGCAAGGACAAAGACGCAAGAAGAATTAAGATGCAGGAAGGATAAAAACGCAAGGAGACTTCTTAGGGAAAAATATTTACCTCTCAGTTTATTGCAAGGGTTCGAAAGGGTTGTTCAAGGGTTTGCATGTGAGAGGGTGCTGGTAGAGACCGAACATAAACTTCATATTTTGACCCCACTGTTATGACCGTCACGTTGTGTCTTTCTTGTTCTCTTAATGTTGGGGTCTACTCCATCGGGGCTTTCCGAGGGCCCCCTCAGTTGGGTGTGGCCTTCCCTACCACATCTGGTCTCTAGCTGTCTGGAATTCTACTGGCAACTGCTTTGGTACCCCAAACTCAACTGAGTTAAATAATAATTCAACGCCCACACGATCGCCTACTGGATCTTTGAAATCGGATGTTTAATCGTCATCAAGCGGAAATAACTGTCATGCAGTTCAGATGTTACTCTCTTCCGGTGCATCACTGTAGTGGCACAATGAGACCTTCATCTTGTCCCATATCATAAGCACTAATCCGCCCACGCGATCTCTTTCGATTACTGGCCATTGGAATGTGTCACTTCCTTCTGGTGTATCACCTTGGAATAGCATTTTTGGGCTGGGTCGAAGGTCAAAATATAACAATCATCCGTAAATTATTTTTCAAAATTCCACATGTGGAATTTTCTTCACGCTCGTCTCCACCACTCTCACACATATTTTACAGAATAAATCACAAGGACAATGATGGCTGAAAACACAAAAAGAATCATTTGAACTACAGCAACAAAATCTTACTTAGAAGGCGACCTTCTCTCTATGTAACACTTGCCCTGCTAATTATTATCTAAATTTCTCTTACTATCTTTGCGTGGTTGGCCATCTTGACATGTGTGCATCAAGGTACCATACGGATGCATTTTTTATCTTCTCAACACAACTGGCCCTCCATAATTCCTTGAAGAAATTTCAAAACCCTAAAAAGGACCATACTCTGGTCCCATATCCTGGTCACAAACTTAGTGACCCTGGTCATTCCAGCAATACATTTTGCCTGTATTCCTCGTGACCACACTCCAGTTCTTTGCTCAACAGGTTCCTTCCTGGAGTAACCGGAGAATTTTATAAACTAAAACAATATCTTCAAGGCCCAAAGCATTCCACAAAAATCCAGAAAAATCATGGCTCAAAACAAAGTATCACAATACATCCGAATGTCTCACAATCTGGCACGCATGCTGTAAACCACCTAAAATTGTCCGCGCAAAATACTAATTAGCAATGTATTACCCATTTTTTTTTCATTAAGTTTCTGTTTCCATGCACATTGGTTTGCAAGCCCCTGAGGAAACATGTTTTACCTGATCAAACCCGCGTCGGGTTTCTTTTCAATTTAATCAGGAACCCTCGTGGCTACCAATATATAGGCACCTTACCTTTCCCAGATTCGTTTCACTTTGCCAAATCACACACGAATCCAAAACACCATCGGGACTGAAAGACTCAGACATTATCCACAAAATTTTGGAGTAGGCCACGCCTTTTTTCTTTTATTCCATCCTCGGAACTCCAAACTAAAAAAATAGAAGCCAAATAGGCCCTCAACAGCTTCATGGGTCGGCGAATTCTTCGATAGAATTGCTTTCTTTGCCGTCTACCCATCAGCAATCTGAAACCAATTGGATGAATGTCTGTCCTATTCTCGCGTCAGCCACCGATTCCTCAAAACAGAACCCCCCCCCAAAAAAATATTTCCTATTCCACGAAAACCCCAAATTCTAAAAAAAAAATTTAGAATCAATATAATTGTAAATATTAGTAAACCTAGAATAAAATCCTCTGTTAATGGTTTTCGTCAAATTTTACAATATGAACAGGAAAAAAAAATTTCCTAAACTCAAACAAACTCAAAAAGTTTCACTTTACAACAAGTCAAAACAATGTTACAATCACAGTTCAAAAATGTTCAGTTTTCTTTTCTTCTTTTTTTCTATCTATGTAGTGATGTACTGTCTATTTTACTAAAAATGTCTGTTCTTTCTTTCTTTCCCTTTTTTCCATATGCTGTGTTCAACAATGTTCAAGTTTCTTCTTTTTTTTTCTTTCCGTCTTTTTTTTTCTATTGTCCTGTCCGTTTTTGTTTTTGTTTTCATTTTCTTTTTACTTTTTTTTTCTTTCTTTTATTTTCATAATAAATTGCTCATTCAATGTCCCTTTTTTTCAACCTTATATCTACCTCTCTGTCTTTACCTTAACACGATAACTATAGGTCTGCTTCCCAGTTTATTCAATTTCAGTCTATAGTACCATAAATTAAGCCTGATTTATAATACAACTTTTTCAATAGCTTATGAGCATTCTTGTTTTTTTTATTTTTCTTGTCACAAAATATCCCGTTTTTTTTTCTAAACAACCCAAACTTTTATAAATTCTGCCAACATTTCCCAATTCAAAATATTTCCGAATCTGCGAATCTTAGCCACACTTGGTTCCGTCAAAATTCTGCGCATCTCTCAATTATATCCAAAACCCTGTTCAAAATATCTTCCCCGATAATAAACTCAAAGC
The DNA here is from genome assembly GCA_963585895.1 of Sepioteuthis lessoniana. NCBI lineage: Eukaryota > Metazoa > Mollusca > Cephalopoda > Myopsida > Loliginidae > Sepioteuthis > Sepioteuthis lessoniana. Next base: position 54,633 of record CAUZXS010001980.1, read on the forward strand.
TTCACTCCAGGGGGAACTCACAAAATACCTGTCTGCCTCGCCAGACACAAAAAACATCTGTCTCTTATTTACTCTGCCTCCACGGCAAGACCATTTTCAAGACAGTACCTATGTCTTCAATAATTGATATCAACAATTTCCACTGCAAAACAACCGGCCTGATTCTACCAGCGCCGAAAATATTGATTCTCCCAACTTCATAAATATCGAAAAAGTATATGCACATTATTCAAACCACCAATGTGCGAAATTTTCGGACAAACCCATTGATGCTCCCAGGATTACATTTCTCGGATTAAAATTCTCATTTTCAATCCACAAGTTCCAAACATGAAAACCTGACCCAAAAGGTCTTAACTACAGATATGCGGGATTCCAAATCTTGGACTGAAATTCTAATTTTCAATCACCACTTGTCTGGACCAATGAAAAGCTACAACGAATTTTTTTACTCACGAAGACCTATTTGCGATAAAAAAAAATCCCCATTCATAAAATTTATTGTTTACGATAAGCTGTCTATCAAAAAACGGACAATAACTGCCCATAGCCATCTTTGTTCCCTTCTTTTTTCCTCCCTCACTTCGATACAATATTACACTTAGCAGTAATTTCAATTTTTATCCAGGGACCACACATTTTTTAAAAAATTATTTCCAATTTTATGCTTCTAGAAAGGCCCTTGTCATTAAAACAAATCTTTCACTATTATACCCAATTTAAATAACAGAGAGAGATAGAAGTTACATGAATGCTGCAATCTACTATTTTTTTTTCTTTCCTTTCTCTTTTCTGTTGCTGGTTTGTTCTTGTTTTTTTTTTATTTTACTTCTTTCAATTCCAGCATTTTTCTTTGTTCTTTTTTTTTTCTGTTCTTTCCGCGTCGGTCGGTTCCTTTTCCTTCCTTTTTTTTTTTTTTTGCTAGTTTGTTCTTATTTTTTCTTTTTACTTCTTTCCATTCCAGCATCCTTCTTTGTCCTCTTCGTTGCTGTCGTGTTGTGATGCTTAAAACTGCAGTTTACGGTAACTAGGTTCATTCTGAGTCCTTGAAGTACTCGCCTGGCACAAGCACCAAATCGGGATAAATGTTACATAGTCATCCACAGCATCATAACGACACAATAATCAAACAGACGCAAGGACAAAGACGCAAGAAGAATTAAGATGCAGGAAGGATAAAAACGCAAGGTGACTTCTTTAGAAAAATATTTACCTCTCACTTTATTGCAAGGGTTCGAAAGGGTTGTTCAAGGGTTTGCATGAGAAAGGGTGCTGATGGAGACCGAACATAAACTTCATATTTTGACCCCACTGTTATGACCGTCACGTTGTGTCTTTCTTGTTCTCTTAATGTTGGGGTCTACTCCATCGGGGCTTTCCGAGGGCCCCCTCGGTCGGGTGTGGCCTTCCCTACCACATCTGGTCTCTAGCTGTCTGGAATTCTACTGGCAACTGCTTTGGTACCCCAAACTCAACTGAGTTAAATAATAATTCAACGCCCACACGATCGCCTACTGGATCTTTGAAATCGGATGTTTAATCGTCATCAAGCGAAAATAACTGGCATGCAGTTCAGATGTTACTCTCTTCCGGTGCATCACTGTAGTGGCACAATGGGACCTTCACCTTGTCCCATATCATAGGCCTTAATCCGCCCATGCGATCTCTTTCGATTACTGGCCATTGGAATGTGTCACTTCCTTCCGGTGTATCACCTTGGAATAGCATTTTTGGGCTGGGTCGAAGGTCAAAATATAACACTACCCCGGCCCACCCTTCTTTCCTGTGTCTATTCTGAATTATTTAATCATCGGATCTGAAGAAGACCTATTATTTTTGGTATTTTTTATTTATATCAAAACCCACAACAGGATGGAAATCAATTTATACTCCTAATGTGACTGGTTTTTATTTTTTCTTTAAAAAATTATTGCTCTGTAATGTCAGTTACATTGAGCTCTTTACCAGGAAAATTTAAATGTTCACTGTTAATTTTTTTTTTTTTTTTGTCTTGATGGAATTACTCCCAATTCCGGTTTAACTGGACCGAATAATACTATATATATAAGTTTCGTGTTATATATATATATAAATATAACACGAAACATATATATATATATAAGTTTCGTGTTATATATATATATACTTTCTGATAATGCTTCTGTTGTCGTTCATTGAGTTACACTAGCAAGAGATTTTCGCATTACTCGGCAGTGAGAACAATTTAGGAATGAATTATTTGCTCATGCTTTTCCATTAAATGTGTTGTTTTTCGTCGAGTTTTCCAAATACCTAATTACGAAAGTAAATGTTTTGATGTTTTTATAGTAGTCTGTACTCAACGATTCAGGGGTATCTCATTCGTGAAATTATCAAGGAACAGAATCTGAAATTTTAGGAGATGGTTACGAGTACAACTTTGTATTTCTTTTAGTTTGAAATTACTTTACTTGTTTTGTTTTTTTCTTTTTCTTTTTTTTGTTCTCGTTTTTTTTCCAGATTGGTTTGAATTATTTTGATTTTTCGTTGTATATTTAATAAATAAAAGAACAACTCAAATTCCTTTACTTGTCCTGCCCTGGGCTACGATTTTTAGTCACGATGTCAAAATAGATATAATCATCCACAGACAGATCTGTTTCGTTCTATCAGAACTCATCAGTATGGCTAGGATCGAAACCCGGTTGACTCGAACGCCAAGCCAAAGCTTCTAACCATTTAGCCACGAGGAGATATTAGCTACGAAGTACATTTTAAACGGTTATGAATCACAATTACTATTGTTTACATACATCCGTTCAACGGCCGCCGAGATCTCAATTCAAATACGAAGAGACTTGCAAAGGCGCTAATGACAACACGATTGTATATATATATATATATATATATATATATATATATATATATATATATAATGTGTAAAAATGATTTCGTGAATTGATCGTTAGAAAAGATCGTTGCAACTGTATATTAAATGATAAATACTCGAATGAACTGAAAGGAGGGAAAAAAGTGACAGATAAATTTCTTATGGAAAATAATCGACGTCACTCTATTGTCCGACATCCCTGCTTAATTTATATTTCGTACTTACTTTTATTGTCTAAGTATGATTTATCCAAATTCGGACGGATAGGGTTTTTATGACGTCTGCCACAATTTACTGTATGTATTTGATCTTAAATGAAACTTAAACTATGAGCCGGTGATTTGATAAAGAGGTTTGCGTTTCGATAAAGCTTTATCTACTAAATACTTGATCATTTCTCTTGTTTCTTTTTATTTTCTCCTTTTTGTATGTTTGATATTCGTTAAAATTAGACGAGTAATTGATTGATTGAATGATTTTCAAGCCATATTAATCTGTCAAGAGTTACCTTATGCCTAAAGGTTAGGGAATCACATTCCTCGTCCGTTCATGTTTATATTTTTGTATTGTTGTTTCTTAAGCGTTGTTTGCACTCAGTTATTTACTATCGTGTATTGAGATTTAGTTCAAATAATTTTCACAATTATATGGTTTCAAGTAACTAATAATAATCCTTACAAAACAATTACAGTTTCATGTAAGTAAAGTTGGCTACCGTAGTCGAGAGTGACCCGAAGGCTCCCTTTTCAATAGCTACAACACCAATGTGTACGGGAGGGCGCTACTCCTTTCCCTAGACTGCTTCACTTTACCCTTGATCCTTACCTTATAATATTGAGTGTTCAGCAAGGTATCATCAAGTAACATTTTTGAGTCTTTGGTATGACTCGACCTGGGATAGAACCCAGGTCTCCCGAACCATTGGCGAACACTCTAACCGTCATGCCAATGTCCGGTATAAGGTTTCCTAGTCTAAACTGCTAACCACTACACCACCGGAATCTCATTGGCCAAGTGGAGAGAGTGTTCACCAATGGTCCGGGAGACCTGGGTTCATTTCCAGGTCACGTCATACCAAAGACTTTAAAAATAGTACTTGATACCTGCTTGCTTAACACCCAGCAATATACGGTACGTATCAAGTGTAAAGTGGGGCAATCCGGGGAAAGGAGTATCGCCCTCCCCTACACCACCCTGTAGGAGCTATTGAAAAGGGAGCCTTCTGGTCACCCTCGACTACGGTCGACAATTTTACTTAGCTTCATGTAATTACTCTTAATAGAAGTAATTTTCACACTGATATACAGTTTCAAGTAACTAATAATAATAAAACTTAGAATAAATTATAGCTTCATGTTGTTGTAAAGTTGGCGACCTTAGCTACAACACCGTGGGATAGGGGAGGGCGCTACTCCTTTCTCTGGATTGCTTCACTTTACCCTTGATACGTGCCTTGGATTGCTGAGTGTTAAGCAAGCATGTATCAAGTACCATTTTAAAAGTCTTCAGTATGACGTGACCTGAGATTGAACCCAGGTCTCTCGGACCATTCGTAAACACTCTACGCAGTAGGCAAATGAGCCAGTGTTAAATTAAATTTAGTAACCGGCTCATTGGTCTGGTGGTTAGAATGTTCGCCAATTGTCCGGGAGACCTGGGTTCAATCCCAGGTCACGTTATACCGAAGACTTTAAAATGGTACTTAATACCTCCTTGCTTAACACTCAGTGATATAAGGTAGGTATCAAGGGTCAAGTAGAACAATCCAGAGAAAAGAGTAGCGCCCTCACCTACACCTTGGTGTAGAAGCTATAGCTTCATGTAACTACTGTTAATAGTAGTAATTTTCACACAGTTTCAAGTAACTAATAATAATAATCTTCAGTAAACAATTACAGCTTCATGTAATTATACTAATAATGGTTTCAAGTAATCAATAATAATGGGTCTATGTCTAGGGAGCTAGAGAGAATAGGTTCCTATATTTGAAACCTCTAAGTTGCAATGTTAGTGTGTCCTCTGACACTCCTTGTGTTATAACGGCACACACCTGTGCTGATTCTGGGTGTATTTGCAGCCAAGGAGAGACATCCTCTCTTCTATCTTGTTTATTTTATATAAACGCATTACAATGCAGAATTCTAACTGTTAGAACCAACTTCAATATTACAAGTCCTATATATTTATATATATATATATATACATTAGGGTAGGTCGATTTTGGAACTGTAAAAAGAATGACGCAGTGAAAGTTGCAAAATAACATCAGAAATTACCCCACGAAATATTTCTTTCCAAAATTTTGTATTTTTTTGCGAAATCGCATTTAAAGACATACTATTTTGTGATTTTAGTCGTGATATCGGTGACGCTGGAAACCTGTATCCATAAAACTAAAACTGAGACTAAAGGAAAATTAGATTATAAAATTTATTAAATAATTGATATTTTTAAGTTTATTATCCATTTTCACATTATTTTTAATTAAATGACCAAAAACAAAAATAAAATACATTAAAATATATAGTTTAAAATACAAATAACGACTTACTAAACCTCGTTTTATTTACCGGATATTTTTTCGGCTTTCACCGGTGGTAAATATCTCTCCGGAGTACTTCGGTTTGTTTATGTTTTTTACCCTTATAATTAAAGCAAATATATATATTTCGCAAAGTAGACATACTATTAAAATATTTAAACATTTTATAATTATTGTAATTTATTTATATTTTAACATTTAGTGTTTTTTTTAAGTGAAAAGTCGGTTTACGAGTTAATTTTGGAACTAAACAGTACAATACTGTTGTTTAGTAAGTCAACATTATTACATTTTTTAATGAATTCCGAAATTTATTTACAATTTTTTAAAACATCTTCGTGTATTTTCAGACAATATATATATATATATATATTCTTTTTACAGATATTTTGATTAAAAATTGCAGGAAAAAACACTGGAGTTTCCACTCGAAATAAAGGTGCAATTAAATTTTCAGGTTTACCATCACCATTGGATAAAACTGAGACAGGAACTTGTCGACAAATAACTCAATACAGCTATTTTTTAATGAACACTTATCCCCACCTTTCTTGTTTAGGTATTTCTAAATTAATAGCAAATGACGTGATAGATATTTGGATGGCTGTCAACCCTCGTTTGCCTTTGTTAAAAGAAATTAGTGTTGTCAACAAGCTGAAAATTCTATGCTTTCAGAAGGCAAAGCAAATAAGTAGGAAACATCTACCTGCTGCCCAAAGAAAATTCTGGAAGGAAAAGTTGGATACATTTTTTGATATATCATCATGTTCGTGCAACCTGCTAATTTTAAGTTGTGACAATATTAATGTCAAATGCCCCCCCCCCAAAAAAAATTGCCAGACTAAGTACATCATCTGCACTTGTCCTCTGACAAAAAAAGCCAACAAAAAAGTATGAAGATATCCCCACCAATAGCTTCAACATTATATGTTCAGGGTGATTCTTCCCATTCTTACTCATCTTCTCCAAGTGATGAAACAGAGGATTATAAACAGCTCGATAGTCCTCTCCAAGTGATTTTTAACCTCACAAAAATTCCAAGGTATACTCTTGAGTTAGTTAGTGGTGATATATTTTCTAATCTTGGAGCTAGCTTTGCCCATGCCTTGCTCTTGGATTTGACAGCTATTGGCCTTTTTATCCCTAATATAGATATAAAGAATATCTATATGGATAAATGTAAAATAGAGCACAGGCTAAAGTGAAAACAAATACCTATGAAAAGCAAAATGAAAATGTGGAGAATCTTCTTCGTATAGGAATTGATGGGAGGAAAAAGACACACTACACTACAAGGAATCAGTGGAGGAAAATGGAAAAAAAATTCTGAAAAAAGCCAAAGGACCTAATGCCACTTGACAATCACAAAGGAGACACCAAATGAGAGTGTATATTTTACTCACAGGGTTCTTCCTGATATTGGTGCAACTGGTACACTATTAAGGCTGTCCTTGTTGACAACACGAATGCAAATACAGGCTGTGAAAGTGGACTTGTTACACTTTTAGAAAAAAAAATCTTCACACAATTGGTTGCTCCTTACATCAAAATGAACTTCCATTTAGAGCTCTATTCTAACATTTAGATGGCACCACAAAAAGTCACACTACATTCAATGCTCCATTGGGTAAATTATGTGTAAATGATTGCCATAATTTACCCCCCAAATCTTTTTCAGCTGTTGAGAATCCCCTGGAGTTTCATTTTGGAATGAAAGATATGGATAGCCTTAGTAGTGACCAAAGACTACTCTAGGAATATAGTGTTGGTATTTCTAGAGGTAAGGTGGACCCTAGATTTGCATGGTGGAAAATTGGTCCATTAAACCAAGCAAGGTGGTTAACTTTGGCCATCAGGCTCATGTGCCTATGGACTCGTGGGGCATATCCACAGAATCTTTCGACCGAACTATATAGTTTGATAAATTTTATTGTGAATGTTTATGCTATTTGTTGGTTTGATATAAAAAAAAGTAACAAGTTCTATCACCAGCAAATTTATATTTACAATATGATTGACAGGATACAAAAGAAACCAATTGAGGTTCAAAGGGTTACATTAAAAAACCTGCAGTATAATGCCTTGGCATTACTTCTAGAGAATGTTTTATTTTCAATGGTGAAAGTTGATGAACCTGAAGTGAGAGAAGAGGGTATAAAATGAATTTTAGCCATTAGGTACATTTATATGTATTCATACATAACTGGTTGAAGTACTTGTGCCAATTTATTGAAACATTTTAAAGATTACATCTGATTTCACCAAATATTATTAAAGCAGAACAAATTGCATTTAAAAATTAAACTCAAATTATTTGTTATATTCTTTCAGGAGAGGTAAGCCAGTCAAGAAAAGATTTTAAAAGATCCCAACATCAACTTTAAAGTTGTGCACTTGACTGATTTAATTGATTTGTCAGTAAATGGAGTCTGTGAGCCACCACTCACACTAGACTTTTCTGACGATGAATTACAGAATTTATTTGTAACTGGTGAAAAGATCAACTTGCCAGATTTCCCTCCACATTCCCAAGGTGTGGAACGGGCAGTTAAGTTAGTAACGGAGACTTCTCAATCCGTGTATGGCTTTGAAGCAAGGCACTAGCACATACTTGCAAAAGTTTTGTGCCCACAATTGAGACCAGCGTTTTCAGCTAAGGGCTCATATATGGAACTATTTGATTCCATATATTAGAAATTATTAAAAAATTATTTGTTTATCCATATTTGTTCATTTGTTGTATTTCAATTCATATCAGGAAAAAGTTTTTTTTCAATATATTCGAATATTACTGCTTGAATAATAGCATTTTAGATTCGACACAGGTAAAGCAGGGTGGGGTAGGGGTTCAATTTTCAATTTGAAGTTTTGTTATAATTTATTTATTATATTTCCATAAAATAAAATAAGATTTCCTAATTTAAATACTGAAATTTTTTGGTTTTTACATCAATATTTAGGCCAAATCTGGTAAAATCGAGGACTTTTCAGTACGTGTTTATTCAAAATCTTTCATGCCAAATTAGCAAAAAACCGTTGAAGATTCAGATCTAATTTTTGGTATGAGTATTTAATAGGTATATACACAACTTTCAGTGCATTATTCTTTTTGATATTTAAAAAAAAGTGAAAAATCCACCTACCCTAATATACATGTATATTGTCATGCACAGACAGATCTGTATCGTTCTATCAGAACTCTTCAGTGAGACGAGACAGGCTAGATTTCCGAAGTTGGACGAGACAGGCTAGATTTCCGAAGTCCGGTTGATTCAAACGCCAATCAAAGATTCTACCAGTCAGCCACGAGGAAACCAGCGCAAGCGAATGAAATTTAAACGCTTATGTATCTCATTTGTTTTTTTTTTTGTTTACTTATATCTGCTTAACGGCTACCGAGGGCTCGATTCATATGAAGAGCCTTGCATTTCGCTAGTGGCAAACCTTTTTCTTCCTTTGCTAGAGAGCTCAATCCTACACACACACACACACACACACACACACACATATATATATATATATATATATATGTGTGTGTGTGTGTGTATGTGTGTGTGTGTGTGTGTGTGCGTGTGTGTGTTAAGCTGTTATGGTTGCTGGTTTTTACTCAGCTTTGTTTAGTCCGTCTTACAGCTCTCAATTTTTTTACAGTACCTGCTGTTCTTATGGGTCAAATAGAAATACTCAATTATTTACCAATGATTATTATAATTAGTTTTTATGAAACCATTCAGCTTTTGGCAAATTGTTCGTATTTGGTAGGAATACTTGCTAAATTGAATTACTAATATTAATTATCATTAGTTGAAACCAATTAATTCTGTGCCAATAAATGAGATTTAACTCGTTTAAAAATAGATTCCAACAAACTATTAGCTCACAAATCATATGAATAAGCAGGATTTGGCATTAAATAACCACCAAGAGTTGATATATCATTAAACCAAAAAACCTAACCTGGCTGACTTTTCATTATCTTGAATACTATTTCCACCGTAAATAATTTTGTCCATTTGTAAACATTTTTTGGCTAAAACATACATCTTCGTATACATCATATATTCTTCCGTAAATTTCATATGATTTGCACTTTTCTACCGCCAAAAATTTTACGGCAGACCTCTGTTTTTGTGAGATGAAGATAATTTTTGCTATATTTAAAACAATTCAGAGTTTACGTTGAGGGAGGAAAATCATTTCATATAGTTTGGTTAATTAATTAATCCTGTGTTGCGATTAATTCACCAGATTTTAAAGTAGAAATCGAAAACTTTTTATTTCTGAATGTTATTTATAGTTTAATGTTTGTTGATTTTGTCAATTATTTAATGCCAAACCCATTTTGTACAAATAATCAGTTCTATTTCAAACAATTCAGTTTAGCATGAGTACACAATTTCAGTGTCAAATACCTTTCTATTTCTAGCAACTCAGTTTAGTCGAAAAGTTCTAATTCAAACAATTCAATTTAGTATTGGAATAGATTGTGTTTATCCACTTTACCCTTGATCCGTACCTTGTAATGCTGAGTGTTAAGCAAGGTGGTATCAAGTGCCATTTTATGAGTCTTTGGTATGGCTTGACCTGGGATTGAACGCAGGTCTCCCGTAACTTTAGCGAACACTCTATTCATTAAGCCAATGACCCGGTTTATAGTGTAAATTAGATCCATTCTAATGCATTTATTTCGTGAAAGTTCGTCGACTAAGCTTGTATAAAGCGTTTAAATCACGGATAATCGACTATTTAACCTTGAAACGTGCATTTCGGAGACTGAACCTCACCACGGTCTCAGACACTTTTCTTTGGGAAATGTTTGTAATATCTGCAAAAGGATTCGTTTGTGAGATCTCATGACAGCAAATAATCACAGGCAGATTTATAGACAGTTCCTTCCTCAGCAAATTACTAATAATTCGATTTAATTCTGTAACAAAGTACGTGGGTCTTCAGCAAGTCTAAGGAGCCATGTCAAAGTTCAGAGGGCTAACGACAATGTCAAAGAGAGTTCTGTTGTTTGTATCATATACAGCAAAGCTTGCAATGAGGAAATTAGTATAAAGAGTCTCATGAAGTCATACAGGTGCTTTTTGCAGTATTGAGATGACATTTTTCCGCAGATATATATATATATATATATATACAGAAAAAATATATATATAGGTCATTTAAGTAGTTTAAGCCTTTCACAAAAAGAAGAGACCGAGGTGAAAATCTTAACTGTGGTAATACACTCACACTTAAAAAACTAGAGAGACTAATTCAGATTTCTATCTTTATTTCGGCGCAGGTGAGTGAGGTGAGCGCTAAATGAATATTTTAGGTGAAGCTTAGAACTGTTTTTTAACAGCCATTATACATATATATATATATATATATATATATATATATATATATATATATATATAATAATACATAAATATAGATTAGATATATATATATATATTTAATCCATGGAATTTAGACAGCAACCACTGGGTTTCATAGAGGGTTTTTGCAAAACAACACTCATCAGGCCCCAGGGGTCGCAGTCTAAATTCCATGAATTAAATATATGTATCAAATATATATTTATTTATCAATATTATATAATAGCTCTATCCTAGATATTGAGCACTCTCCATATTATATTGCAACTGGTTCGACACAAACCCACAAAGTGATTTAGTGACAATCAACACTGTTATAATATATATATATACATATATAGTCATCCACAGACAGACTGTTTCGTTCTATCAGAACTCTTCAGTGTGGCTAGACACGTAGGACGCTCGAAGCCGGGATCGAAACCCATCTAACTTTACGTTAGACTAAGTCTCAGACCTCTCGGCCAACAAGCGTACCACGTTTGGCTAAGGGAATTTTAAAGGTATTATGTAGTAACAGCGGCAGCCTTTTGTTTACATTTTTATACCCTATCGGCTACCAGAGTGCTCAATTCTTTCGAAGAGCTTTGCATCATTCGAGCGGCGGCCGAAAATTCCTTCACCAGAGTGCTCAACTCCCATGGGGGAGCGCATATATTGTCATCCACAGACAGACTGTTTCGTTCTATCAGAACTCTTCAGTGTGGCTAGACACGTAGGACGCTCGAATCCGGGATCCAAACCCATCCAACTTTACATTAGACTAAGTCTAACAAGCGTACCACGTTTGGCTAAGGGAATTTTTAAGGTATTATGCAGTAACAGCAGCAGCCGTTTGTTTACATTTTTATTCTTGATTTCTGGGGAAGCGTTTGTAGTGAAACGGTTATCGTCAATGGAAATGAACTCGGTGAAGTGCGTCCAGTGGACGAGGTTATTTACATTTCACTTAGCACTAATACCTTTAAGCAAGATATGAATCTAATTGCTCTCCCTCCACTCATAAGTAAATAGTTGAGCAGATCGGCAACTGGTCTAGGAGAGGGATGGCTCTAAATTCAATAATGTTAAATTTAGCTTAAAAATTGACCTTGTGTCGTATTTTGCCTGTGTGAAGGGGTTGGGTAAATACAAAGACACACTCACACACACATGTGTGTGTGTGTGTGTGTTAGATTAAATCTTTACTTAATCCAGAAGTAAGCGCATTTCATTTAAGGGTAGATTTACTTTAAAATTGTCGAAGGTTTTTTCGCTCATACTTAAAAACAAATTCAACTAGCTATATAATCCATATATTTAGCTCCTCTATGTCCTCTTGTCTACGATATAAAAATATTTTTGGCTGAAAATGTTGAATAAAAAAATAATCGAAATCATTTTGTCAAAATGTTTTTAAAAAAGAAATAATATATATATATATATATATGTGTGTGTGTGTGTGTGTGTGTAACAAATTCATACATTTTCCACGTTTTAACATATAATTTTCATTCTTTATCCATTTTTTCTTTTTGTTTTCTATTTTTGCATAAAAATTGCTTTCCACTGATTCATTCTTTTCCTTTTTTATTCTTTTCAATGTGCTATTTTCCTTCCCTTTTTTTTATTTCCATATAAATGAGACCCTTACAATCTTTTATTACCTAGAAAGGCGACGTTTGTCGTGACATATTCAAGTTGACGGTCAATTTGTCGGCGAGTGGGAGAAAACAAATCAAGTAGTCAGTGAACCGAGAATAACAAGGTTCTGAGTTCAAACCTATATTCAGGCCGAGAAAACTAAAATGCTAAAAAGAATTAATATTATTGATGACTCTGACCCCACCACCCTAATAAAACAACAATAGAGACAAAACGAAAATAAAAATACCGTAAGAACTTATAGACTGTGTGTGTGTGTGTGTGTGTGTGTGAGGTTATCATTTTCCTTGGAAATTTTCAAAGGTGATTGGTTTATGTTTTCTTTTATCCAAAGAAAGAAAGCGTGAAAGAAGAGAAAAGATTTTAAAACTCCAAGCAACTGAAAAAATAAAGAAATTTTTTTTATCAAAATGGAACAAATTTTCAAGTATGTAAATGAAAACCGAAATAAAATATTTAAAAAAAAGAAGGAAGAAAAAAAAGAGAGAAAAAAAAAAACAAACAGCTAAAGACCGTAGACTTCGGAAAGAAAAAAAGTAAGAGTAAAAAAGTTGAAAACAAGAATTAAAGAAAAAATTGCTTAATCATTCAAGCATGCATCAACAGTCCACAATTAATCTGAGCAGTTGACTCTTGTGACCTTTAACATATCTGGTTTCTCCTTTAAACACATAGACCTATAATATAACCTCCTCTATATAATAAGTACTTGGTTTTGAGGATCATCAACCCGGGCTATCAGAAATGCACCAGACAAACTAACGGTTATTCAGGGAAACCAACTAACTGCAAAATGAATTTTCACAGTTGAGTATTGTTTAATAGCCCCAGAAAGAGTTTCTTCAAGAGTTTCTTTCTTTATTAAGAACAGCAATCCCCTGTTGCTCGACTGGAGGAAATAATATCACATACAACAATTTGATAAGAGACATGTTATATCTTATATTTCTTCGAAATTAGTTAATTCATTCTTACATTGGTTGATTGATTGATTGATTTTAACGGCATGGTAACCTGGCTACGGTTATTTTATGCCTAGATATTCAGGAATCACGTTCATCATGTGTTCGTACTTACATTTTTCGTGTAGCTCTTTCTGAAGAGAATTGTTTTTTGCACATTGTTCTATCACATTCGATTAATTTTTAAAGTGATCTAATCAACCCATTCATGGAAGCCTAATGGGACTACCTCATGAGGTCAGTGTAGATCTGTGAGTAAATGCAATGAAGGGGTACTTCATATTCTATAGAACTCCAAAAACTTGACAATCACAGACATAGTTTTGTGTGATTTACAGGTGGGGGTGGGTTTGCAGAGGATACAATCACCTTTTTTTAAAGTCCTACCGCCAGGTTGATCATAATTCATGTGTAATGATTGATAAACTTTCATCTAAGGATTTAAATTAAGCAAAAAATAAAACAGTAAATAAAAAAAATATATATATCGTTATCGTTCTCCTATCACTAACGACGTATAAGTACCCAGCACTTCATTTAAAACTGAGAACCGCTAGACTTTTTACTTTGTTTATAGTGGGAAAGGTTTGAGTAAGAGCAACCACACCTCTTAAATCAATTGAGAGCAGAAAGATGGTACACCAGTATATCGCAGATTCATTGAATAAAACAGCCCAGATTTAGAATTCAAAGTATTGCCTTCTCCTAGATAGATTATACTGTCATGGTAAGATTGATTGATTTTAACGATATTTCAACCCTATGTCTTGGCGTTAAAGAAACGCGTTCATAGTACGTTTGCTTGCTTTGCTTTGGTTTTATGCCACATCAACCGGTATGGGTTATTAAATGTCAGGTGCTTTTTTTTACATATGTATTAAATATATGATTTGTAAATATATTCTAGATACGCACAGTTAAAGGATTTGTAGGGGGACGTGTTATTTTGTAGTTATGCTTAGTCCCCCAAAATTTAATGTTGTGGTTTTATATAGTGTTTAGTTTATGTTTAGTAGAAGGTAGAATATAGGCACATGGATAAAGGTACGTGAATGAATGAAACCAATGAATGAAGATATGAAACGACGCGGACAAAAGGAACATTCAAAACAAGGCGACAAACAAAACAAATTTATATCTATAACAAAACATGCATTGATACAGAAATATTGCTAATTCTACATTGTTAGTAAAATAGTCCTCTGTGTGTGTGTGTGTGTGTGTGTGTGTGTGTGTGTGTGTGTGTGTGTGTGTGTGTGTGTGTGTGTGTGTGTGTGTGTGTGTGACTAACACAACTAAACTACAGAAAAGGTTAATAATGAAAACGTCCTATTAAGGTTGATTACATATTTAAAATGTCTATTTTTTTGTGGTTCGAAACAGTCGGTTTCGCCGAGACTGGAAAAAGTCTCATAGTCAAAGTGTTTTGAAGAAATGAATGTCTGCAAGGCTTATCCATTTTTTTGGCTTTTTACATCTGTTCGTGTCACCTGGAGAGATCGAGTCCACGCTGCAATGGAAATTGGGAAAAATAGAAAGAGTGTTTGAAGACGACGTATTTATAGAAAATACGTGTCTTGGAATCGGCTCCAAAAAACGCAGGACGAAATGTACGCGGACGTAGTTTTAAGCAGGTCACGTGGTTCACCTGGCCAATGGTTTCCCGAGACTGATTATTTGTTTGCGTCCGCCATCTTTGTTGTGGGAACAAGTGGCATACCACCCAAATTAAATTATAGGAGTGTAAAGTCCTATAGATTAAATAGTTCTATATGAAGGAATGGAAGAACATTAGTCGGGGACGTCCGACCAAGAGCATCGGTGGCCACAGCTGCACGACCATGCAAATGGGGTTCAGCAGAGTAGGTGGAAGAAGCATGTAAACTGTCCAGATTGATCCACTGGAAGGGGAACGTATCATAGATACGACCAACTATACATTCTATTTCTAAAAACTCAACTTAGAATAAGCCAAGAAAGTTAAATGGTTGCAAGTATTGCTATGTATCGCTAACAATTCAATTAAACATCAGTCATTTGTTTTCACACAGTTAATTCATTCAACTTTTGTCAAATCTGTTTAGCATCAGCCAACAAAATTAAATTGTTCCTAGTGTGGCAATGTATCACTAACAATTCAATTAAACATCAGTTATTTATTTACATACAGTTAAATCAGCGAACAGTTCTATTTCAATCAATTCAATTTAGCATAAGCCATTTTTTTGCTCTCAGTTTAAATGTCAAGCAGTTCTATTTGACACATAAATAGGAACCTTTCAAGTGCTATCACATCGGACTAGTGTGGATCTGGGAGCAGTGGTAATGAAGGGGTACTCTCCATTCCCCAAAGCTCCAGCATTACTGAAGCCTCACCATCGGACTCTTTAGTCATATCCAGGACAATTGTTGGCGGGGTTTGACTACTCTCCAGAGAGGCAGTCGGTGTATTCTACAGCACCTCCACCCCGAGGCTCGAGGAATGTCAGTCTTGCGCGCGTGAAGCGAATGCTAAGCCTCCTCGGCAATCGCACCAGGCAGCCTCGACTGACTACCATATCCAGAGACATGACACACCCGACCAGATCCATGCCGTTGATATTATGGCCCGCCGATGTATGCCCCATCGACTGGATTGGTACAATTAGGTAAAACTACAACAGCTATTTGCTACCAACAGTATTTGTCGTGCGACCCACCAAACGGGCGAGTGTGGCGCAAGACCTTTTTTAAGCTGGGTCCGCGTGCTGGGCTGTAGCCCTGACACGTCCGGCATTTCCCAAAATGCCCCAGGCCCTGTTGACATCCCTCTAAAAATGGTGCCTCAGGCGCCTAGCAATAAATTTATCCCCTCCACTGAGGGTTAGAGCCAGGGGAGACGCCCCCCCCGAGGCTCGAGAAATGTCAATCTTAGCTGCGTATCGCGAATACTAGGACTTCCCGTCACCTGCGTCAGGCAGCCTCGGCTGACTACCGTATCCTGAGACGTGACACACCTGACCAGATCCGTGCCGCTGATATCACGTTCGGTCGAAATGTGCCCCATCAACTGGACTGGCACAACTAGGCAATAGCGTTGCTACCAACTCTAAAGTGGTTTTCAGTCAATTGTTCTATCTTTATTGGAAGAGTCCATTGTGTATCGAAAGTAGGGATGATACCACATCAATTATTATCCTAGAAAAAATAAATAAGTTTTGCATACGGCAAATCTTGATAGTGTATATCAGAATTAGTGCTTAGCAACGACAACGAAACAGGAATATGATAAAGGTTTTAAAGTATTCGATCTGATTGATGCTTTTTTTATTGCTACTTGAAGCTTGTCATGACTGGATATTTATTTTCCATGTGAAAAAAAATCCAACATATAAATAGGAATGACAGCAGGACAATTTGCTGTTTTCCGTTTTTTTGTAACTGAAAGTCCAATAAATGAAAAAGGAGAAAAGGTAGTTTCATTTTGTACAAGTGCACTTTGGAAAGGCACATATCCTTCACCTCTTCCTTCTCCGGCAAATCTACGTTTTAATCTATGGTAAGGCAACCAGTCTGGGAAAAGGAAAAATGATTTCCCTCTACTGTTTATTAAATTGACCTTGTGCCAAATCTCGTTCGTGGCGGAAAGGTTGAGGAAATTTATTCTGAGAGTAAAATTGGCAACCGTAATCGAGGGCAATCAGAAGGTTCCCTTTTCTATAGCTACTACACTGTGGTGTAAGGAAGGGCGCCACTACTTTCCCTGGATTGCTCCACTTTACCATTGATACTACCTTATATTGCTGAGTGTTAAGCAAGGACGTATCAAGTACCAATTTTAAAGTTTTTAGTATGACGTGACCTGGGATTGAACCCCGGTCTCCCGGACCACTGGTGAACACTCTACCTAATAGACCAAATAGCCGGGAATACAATTGTACCTTCGAATTGGGCATGTTTTCAGCAAGCAAACATTTGTATTTTCTCCCACGATAAAATATGTACTTTTGCATTCAAGACGCTTCTTCGATTGAGTTTTCTGTTTCTTGAAGCACTTCCGAAACATATTTACTTATATGGTCTGCATACATGCCGTGTTTGTAAGAAGGCCTCTCCGAAATTATGTCTGATTCACTTTTTATTACTCCACAATATGAAATGTAGATATTGGTGGCATAGAATCTTTTCACCAATAACTTTTTACAATTAGCTGCTTGGCGACTGCCTGGCAAAATGACGTCTGACATGAAAGCAAAGATATGTCCTTTGATTCGTTTCCATGGAAAAAAAATTTTTATTTACCGACAGCCTGGTGAAGCTTTGTAATCTTTATGAGCAAGAATACTAACAAAACCCCTATAATAATCGGAATTACAGAATTATAATTCCTCTTATGCAACGCCCAGTCAGCGAAGTTTAGAAAAATGAGTGTTGAAAAACACCAAAATGAGGTTGTCTTTGCTATGAAATTTAACTGGATCTGGTAGTGAGTTTCCAGGTCTAGAGCTTTTAAGAGTGATCAGGCACCTTATCGTTTCAATTATTCTCAGATCTGCTCTGTCTCGTTGTTGTATCTGTTAAAATCCTACCCATGGGTCAAATAGATCTGTTTAAAAATTATTAGTATTTGCTATAAATGTGAATATGTGCAAATTATTTGTATCAAAAATAGTTTCTTAAAGCGATACTTGTTTGCAAATTATTATTGCACTCCAGGGGGCGGAAGCAAAATATGAAATAATTTTTGAAACGTTTTTGTTTCGTCTGATGACTCCAGATTTTTTTTAAAAAGCAATAAATCTAAATTTTCATGACAAGCTCTCTTATTCAAGCGCTTTTTCATAAAAAATTCAGCCCAATATGAGTGAGCTAAAAAAAATAGAAAATGGATAAAGAATCTAACGCCAAAATTGGATAAAGAATCTTAACGCCAAAACCTTGTCCCCCCCCAAAAAAAATATCCAAAATAATTGAAGTTTCTTTATGGCATCCATGAGGTCTAGACTTTACACCTTTGATTACGCTATATGGGGCGTTTCGGAAAACAAAACAAACGTAACTCTCCATCCAAATATTGGTTCGCTTAAGATTGCTATTTTGGAGGAAGGGACTAAAATGTCTAAAGAATTTATTCTGAAGACATGCAAATCATTTCAAAGGTGAGCTGACCCAATAATTGAAAAAAGGAAAAAATAAATAACGGCCATATTGTGTGTATTTACTGTTTTGCGTCTTTCTTCTTATTTTGTTGTTTATGTTTTTCAAATAACAGAGTCGTTGATTATTATACTAAAATATTCCTAATTTTGGTTCTATCCCCTCGATGGAACCATATTTTTACTTCCTATCATTTCTGGACAGAAAGTTTTATTTCTCAGTTGATTGTCTCAAGGAAATAGAATTTTTTTTTTTTTCAAATTTTGTGACCTGGGTAATTGAACTTTTAGTTGACACATTTTTAGACCATACTTGGTAGATTCAGAGAAGAGTCACAAATTGAATTTTTTTTCTATAACTTTCTAAACATTTTGTTCATTTTTCTAAAACTTTCGTATTAAGTTCCATGTAAATTTTCATTCATCAGTTGTATTTTTAATTCAGACTTTACATACATAAAAATAAACAATTCTTCCCATTTTTATAAAGAGAATAGGTTATTTTTAATTTCCTCATCCAGAACAAAATAAAGAAGAAAATGGACATTTTTTTTTTTACATTTTTACAAAATAAACAATTAAGAAATAATATTATCCTCCAGGAACAAAATTTGCCGTGAATAGTGTTATTTAAGGCACAAAAGTAATGTTTTATGGGAATAATAACAATTTTCTTTATTTTTATAATAAAAGCTATAGATAACACATAATAACACATGCAGCCCCGAAATTAAAATTCTGTTTCATATTGTAGTCCAGGGTAGAAGAGATGTGTCTGAAGCGAATGAAAACTATTTTCAATATTTCTTTAAAAAGAAATAACATATACTATCCAGGAACAAAATTGTTATTAGATATTATTATCCAATGCAAAAAAAGCAATGTTTTAAGGGAATAATAACCATTTTCTCTACTTTCAAAATAAGCAACTAAGAGATTACACTGGTCATCTAAGACCAAGATTTTTGCTACTTAGTAATATTATTAGTTACTTGAAACTAAATAATTACTTTAAAAGGAATAAACATTTAGCCCTATATCGCTAAAAACCCTCTTGAAATGTCACAAAAGCAACGATGTAACCAACACATAAGAAACTTGCTTCGTCTCTCGATTAATAAGCAGCATGTTTGTCACATTCTTACCCAGAGATTTTTCGATGTATTGGAACGATAGCAATTAATCTCGTTGTACATTCTGGCTCAAGGTTTAAACGTTGAATTACAAGTTAACTGTGATTATTATTTGAAAGTTAGTGTAGATAATTTTAAATGATTTAAATGGTTCTCCCAAATGGAAACCGTTATTCATTAATTGACAGGTGATGAAATGACATCATTTGAGAACTTGGCTGGGATTGGATAATCTCGGCTAGCTGACTGAGAAGTTCTAAAAGTTAGAAGAGATATTTTAGCCAAGAATTAGCCCAGAACAGTTGACTCGTGTGAACCTAATTTCCGTCTATGGTCTTAGGTGGCTAATTCCACAGATTCACGACCTGAGTAAGATGTATGAGTAAAGATGTTTGTCTTAATAAAGGTACGTGTAGACGAAAAGATTTTATCTCCGTTGTTATTCAATACCTCAAGGAAGATCAAACAACGTAGGTCCACGAAGAAAAGAGCATGGTGATATAGAATGACCAATGGCCAAGAAGAACAAGATGGAAAGATAGAAATGTGACATCTCTCTCAAATCGGTGTGTAATGACCTACTATATAACGTAAACAGTATTCCCCCAAAGGAAAAATAACTGAAAAATAAGGATATGCATGCAAGAAAGCGACGCTCATGAACAGGAAAAGCAATAGATAAACGTCAGAAAAAAATCTCGATAATAAAAAAATATCAGAGATAAAAAATATACAGTGAAACTAAATTTGAGCTGAACAAACAACGAACGCATATCTATGTGTAAACACGCTCATAATCAAATTATATAAACATAACAATGTCCACTTGATGTCCAGATAGGCAAAAAGTCGACTACTTGCAGCTAAAACTAGATGATTAAGGAGTGTCAATTTTACAACTAATTATATTTGTTTATTGATAAATTTTGTGACGGGCTTATCAAGCGATACCTCCTCTTACTCCCACTCAATCTTAAAAAGCAAAGTATCTCTATCCTTATTTGTGTGCAACGTTGCTGAGGCTCTTAATAATGACATATGCCAAACAGACTAAGATCACGTGACTTGTTTTCGAAAAAAATCATGGACAATGGGAATTGTGAGGAACTGAAGTAGTTATTCTTTGAATACAAACATATGTTAAAATGTCATGTCATAAAGGGTGTGTATAAGGCATTTTGATTTAAATTAACATGTATCACTAAACATATATTTAAATCTGAGTGTGTATATATTTGCCTGTGATCAGAAAGTATCGAGACTGGGGCTTGCAAATTTTATTATTGTGACTTAAAATTGAAATCTAAATGAAGCCCGATTCACTGCCGATTAATCTACGAAGTTAACTGATGATATCTATAGGAGCAAGTGTCTCTTTGAAAACAGGAAAAATGATGAGTCCAGTCTTGATTATTTGGATTAGTAGTTTTTGACAAAATGCAGGTTTGTGAAAGTGTAACTCTTTCCAAAAATACCGGACTCAGTACTTTCCTTCTTTTGATGACAAACTTTTTTTCCTTATATGAAAATTCTTCTCAGATGAATGATTTCTGCATTAAGCTAATAATTATATACATAGAAAAGTACATAGATGAAATTATGTATAAATAATTTGTATATAAATCATATATGTCGCTATATATATGATTGGTTCTCTCGTGCTATCAGTCGATGAGTTTGTGCTACTAATATGATCAAAAGTTTTTTCGATTGAAACAAGCCATGAGAAAGTGTGCGTTTTGAGTTTTAGTAGGTCGATTTTTGATGTACTGTTTCGATATTT
Source organism: Sepioteuthis lessoniana (assembly GCA_963585895.1). Taxonomy (NCBI): domain Eukaryota; kingdom Metazoa; phylum Mollusca; class Cephalopoda; order Myopsida; family Loliginidae; genus Sepioteuthis; species Sepioteuthis lessoniana. The sequence goes on from CAUZXS010001980.1 coordinate 76,070, forward strand.
TACTTGGGAAAAGAAGAGGTTTTCCTCCTCTCGAGAAAACAGTTTGGAAACTCACGGAAATGGCTGGCCGATATTATAAAGATATTGATAAACATGGGAACCAAATTGTAACAACGAGTTCCTCAGTTCTTATATCAACAAGGTCAAGTAAAAATCTTTTCGTCTAATCCAGCCTTTTTCTTCGATAACCTTGTTGAAGGTGTACCAGCGTAACGGTTATCGTCATTAGAAATGGACTCGAAATGCTAGATGAAGCTGTTTGCATTTTACTTTGCACGAATACCCTTAGGAAAGGCATGAATCCACCTGTTTGTTAAATAGTATGGTACAATGGGCTATTTACAGCAACCTGTCAAAGAGAAGAAAAATTCTTTAGTCCCACCAGCTGTAATTTGCTGAAAAATTGACCTGGTGCCGTATCCTGTGCGTGATGGGAGGGTTAGATAAATACAAAAACCTTCGAGTCTACCAACAATCTCTCAAGTTATACGTCGGTGTTTTTAAAAAGATTTTGTGACTGGATCTATGTATATAAAAAAATCAAATGAGCAATGAATTAAATGTCAATTTGCTTCAAAATTGTGTCATTGTCACCCAATGTAATAATTTCAGTGAATTATATATTAATCGAAGCAACCCTGTAAGCAATTCCTCTATTGATATAGTGTGAAGCTGAGCCATTGTGTTTATCTAATGTCTTTCAGGTATATCAGATCTTACCATTTACCTTTTAGGGAATAAGGAGTAGTCTGAAGCTAGTGGGTATAAAGGGTGCTGCACTTGCACAACCTTGTGTTTCACAAAAAATCGTTCAAAATAATCAATTGCGGTTCAATATATTTTTCAAATTGATCCTAATTTTTCTAGATGGCAGTCTTCTGTCAAAATTCCAGGACCGATTTTATTGTAAAAGTTAGTAATCATTGCGCAGGTGTTCATTTAAATTTTAAATTTTGAAAATATGATTGACTAATTGATTTTAACGGCATGTCAATCTTTCTAAGGTTATTTTATGCTTAGTGGTTAGGGAAACGCATTCATTATACGTTTATATTTACATATTTTGTGCAGTTTTTTCCCTAAAAGATTTTTGGCATGTCGATTCAGAATCATTTTTAAATCAACCCGACTCATATATGAAACCAAAAAAAGAACTTCTCCAGTTAGGTTTGATTTTAGTTCCTTTGTTAAATGACATATCAACCTTTATGGCTTATTTAATGCAAAAGTGATTCTTATAGAACAATGATAGTGGTACTCATTTAACATACCCCTGGCGGAATAAGAGAGTTCATGCCTTTCCCAAGATTATAAGTCCAAAAGTGAACACAATAAGGCAAATGGAATGTGAACTCACTATAATGTCGCAGTCCAGCGCGTTAGCCTCTACGCCACGGGGACTCTCACCACTACTCCAGGTTAGTGTTAACCTGTAAGTAATAGTAACAGAGAGATTCTTCACCCAACTCCAGGTTAGTGTTGACCTGTAAGTAATAGTAACAGAGAGATTCTTCACCCACCACATCTTCAGAACTAGAACGTCACCCTTAGATGTAGTTTAAGTGGGGTCTTATCCCTCAGTAGGGTTACAGTCAATATCTTTTAAGCCCCTTTTAGCAGCACATAATTTGAAAATAATTAAAACCTCACTCCTGATATCTTTTTTATCACAAGCCGTATTCTTACTTGTTACGTAACATGGTGGTCATAAAGACGCTACTCAAAAAGCATGACAGGTTAGAAATAGCTTACTAGAGCCCATCCCTCTCCAGGTCTACAGCTGTTTTTTTCTGAACTGGTTGCTATACTAAGGTTAAATAGTGTAGCCTTACTCTCAACTGGAGGGAGAATTAGAATAAGATTACCAGAGTGATATGAAATGCAGTCTTATGCAGGATTTGAAATCGGGTCACCGATTCCATTTCATGCGAGTATAACCGTCATGCCACGAGCGCCTCCACTAAATACTGCATATATTATAAAGGAACAACAGAAATAAACACGGAAAATTATTCTCCTTTATTTAAAATAATCCAAAAAGAAATGTATTCATAATGCAAATATATATAAAAAAAAAAGAGACAATAAACCCAAAAAAACAAATAGTGAAAAAAAAAATTCCCTAAAAAAAAAAACTTTTCGTTTTCATGGTCTTGTCTCCTTTTATTTTAATTTAAGTTTTTCCTATACTGTTTTTTTACCGTCGCAACAGTCTTGCTAATTCCCAGACAACATCCGCTCGAATTAGCATTTGCTTGGGGTTATTGAACAGTGCCATTTTTTGAAAGATTGGGACTTTCACAAACTTTAACAAAGGCCTCAAAACCTGACAACCGTCCTCACTCAGCAGGTCACCGAAGCAACAACCCAAGAAATCTTGAATATACTCACCCCTAGAGCGACCAAAACCCTAGTCCTCACCAGGAAATGATTACGAAACATAAAAACAAAATTACATTTGCACACACACACATACACACACACACATACACACACACACACATATGTATATATATATATGAGAGAACCACTAAAAAATAATTTTTGTTTTGTTCCTGACTAATAAGATAAAAAAAATAAATTAAAAACGATAGCAAGAAACTTTAACATTTACATAGACGTATAAATAAACTCACATGCGAGATTTTACTCAACAAAATGGAATCTAAGGTGTGAAAAGAATAGTGAGAAGTGAGAATAAATGATAAAAAATGAATGGAGAGCTTGTAGTCAAGTATGCGTTTATTGGCGAGACAAGGGAAACGGTGAAGAAAATGAAAAAAAAAAAAAAAAAAGAAAAATTGTCATATACGCTAGATGGACGCTGACACATGAGAAACCGTTTCGATATTTTCCTCACTTACACATCTATATCGATGCATATGCTTTGAACACGCACTCACATGTACATTTAAATGAGCATCTTCATATATATATATATATATATATATATATATATATATTCACCCATAAATACGTTTATATTTACACGTTTGTATATATATATACATACACATAGATACGTTTATAATAATACATTTATATATATATATATATATATATATATATATATATACGTTTATATTAATACATATATATATATATATATATATTCTCAGAAACACGCTAATAGAACTCTCAAAACCACTGAGTTTTTTACTTGTTTTTGTCGACTCTACACTCATATATACAGGGGTGTTGACCCAGTCGGCTGGGGCTGTAGAATACACCGATTGCATCTCTGCATAGAGGTAAGACCCATCCAAAGAATGTCCTGTATATGACACTAAACCATTTGATGGTAGTCTTCTATAAACTGAAGCTTTGGGAGATGCTGTGTACCTCTCCTTTGACATTACTCCCAGGTTCACTCAGGCCAGGCGTAGTAGCACTTGATAGAGTCTTATCTTTGGCTCAAATAAAACTGTTCGCCCTTAATCTGTGTACATTTAATAATCTGAGCGCAAATAAAAGACTTATGCTAAGCTAAATTGCTTGAAATAGAACTGTTTAGGGATTTGACTATGTGTATAACAAATGACTGATGTTTAATTGAATAACAAGTAATACATGGCTATGCTTGATATCATTTAACTTTGATTTATGCTAAACAGAATAGTTTAAAATAGAACTGTTTGATCATTTAGCTGTAGGACTGAAATTTAATTGAAATGTTGCAGTTCCAGTCTTGGAGGTCTGGGGAATGCGAAGCACCCCTTCATTGCCCTTGCTCCCAAGTCCACTCTGCCTGACGGTAAAACATTTTGGCCCAATTGGCTGGGGCTTCACAATACACCGACACTATATCTGCTTACAGGCAAGACTCCCCAAACGAGTGTCCTGGTATGTCACTAAACAATCCGATGGTGAGGCTACAGTAATGCTAGTGCTTGGAGGAATGTGGAGTACCCCTTTATTCCCATCACTCCCAGGTTCACTCAGACTCGGAGTGGCAGCACCTGATTAGTTCCTATCTATGGGTCGATTAGAAGTAAACTGTATACTTATGCTAAACTGAATTGATTGAAATTGAACTATTTTCAGAATTAATTGTGTGTAAACAAAAAAATGTACAAATGCAAAACTGATTTGTTTTAAGTAGAACTGTTTGTATGTATAAAAATGGATTTAGCATTAAATAACCTACTATAGTTGATAATCCATAAAACAAACCAAACCAAACTAAACTTAAAAACATTTAACTGTGTGCAAACAAATGATTAACAGTAAATAGAATTATGCTTATTAGATGCGTATGTGAAATCATTTAGCTGTGTGCCAAAAAAAAAATAGTTCAGGCTCGTTTAAAAATGTTATCTATAAAATGTGTTTACAGACCATATATTTGATCTGTATGAATAAAAAGGATTTACTTTAAGATAACCTACAATTGTTGACATGCCATAAAACCAAACAAACACAAGCCAAAACAAACCGAATCCTGGGGAGCCTTGCATGGTGTAATGGTCAGCAAGCTTGACAAGCAAACCTTCAGATGTGTGTTTGAGTCTCATTACGTGTCGCATTAAAACGGTCTCATGCCATATATGAGAAAAAGCTCAGCAAATTATTACACTCATATCAACATCCAGCAAATGCTTGCACGCAAATGCTTGCACGCTGCTCATTATGTAAAAGAGAATTTAAAAAAAAACCAGATACAAAAAAAAAAGCCACGAAAAATGATATGAGTTTATTGGGAAGTATGAGTTTAATAGAGAGACACGGGAAATGTCGTGTATCGTAAGAAAATTGATAGAGTAATTGTGTTCGTTAAATTCTCTAGACTTGTAACTGCTCACAAGAATACTTCTAAATTTCTTCCTCCCTTACACGTCTACATAGATACATACACTTATACATACACCACCTTCATTCTCTTTCTCTCTCTCTTTCTCTCTCTCTATCTCTCTCTTACACACACACACACACACACACACACACACACACACACACACACATATATATATATATATATGCAAACTAACACACACACACATACGTAAACTCTCATACACAGATATTTCACTCAACACATATACATTTATGAATATTCATGCGTATATATATATATATATATATATATATATATATATATATATATATATATATATATATATATATATATACTTCAACATAAGCCAGCTAAGAAAAAATTAAAAAGAAAAATACAAAACCAAACAAATAAAAATAAAACAACAAAAAATACTTCGCCACCAAAAACAAAAAACAAACAAACAATCAGGACAGAATTGATAACACAGTTTTGTCTATCTTTCAATTAAAAAACCAAAACATTATGCCCCGAAAGCGATTATTATTGTTAGAATTGTTGACAGTTGTCGATAAAACAATTAATAAAAATATATAAGCTGCGAGAAGAAATTGCCCCCCGGATCAGATAAAGGGAGTAGGTCGAGATTCGTTTGTGTCCGGTTGTAGAAAAGTGTGTGTGTGTGTGGGGGGGAGATATTTTCTTAACAATAGCGTACAGACTGTAAACAGCACATTTGGGCGTGGCGTCTTGAATACGAAATCAGAAATACTAACCAGCGTCTAAGTACACACAGTGTCAAATATGCATCCAGAATACGAAATGTAAGAGTAATTACTATATATATATATATATATATATATATATATATATATATGAAAGGTACAAGTATATTATTTTCTGTAGTTGTAAGTAAACATACACATACTAGTAATTACTCTTAAATTTCGCATATATATATATATATATATATATATATATATATATATATATATATATATATATATATATAACGTATTTTTTTTTCAAGTTCACATTAACGATAATTTTGCAATAAAATGGATCCAGAAAAAGTTTTTTCATTACTTATTGACTTCATTTTTCTCTTTATGGATTCCTTTTTCGGGACCCTTATATTTGTTTAGTAGACCCCACTTCAGGAAAGAAATTTTAAAATAATTAATATGAGTTTTTTTTTTCGAAATCAAATCCCTTGATTGAAACTAGATTTTAAAACTTAGAACTGCAACAAAATACACAGAGTGATTGGTGCAGGTTATGTGTTAAGCGACATGAAATCGTTGATGATAAGCAAATACAACTAAACAACTCAAAAGTTATAGAAACGTAGGTCTGACTGGGGGAGAAAGATGATCAACTGGGATTTGTTCAAGACGTAAAATTTGGTTATGCTGACAAATAGTATGAGTACAAGCAAGATCTAAAGAAAGAGATGTCAAATCTTTCTGGAACTTTGAGACACAAATGAATCACTCACTCCCGGCCAGGGGTCAAGTCGGCTGAGGCTATAAAATACACAGACTGCATCTTTGCAGAGGATTAATATTCCCCCCACGAGTATTCTGGATATGACATAAAACAATTCGATGGTGATCCTTCGGGAATGTGGCGTACCCTTTTATTGCCATCGCTCCCA
>CAUZXS010001981.1:0-2500 GCA_963585895.1 Sepioteuthis lessoniana
ACCTATTTCATAGTTAAAACAAACCAGAATTGAAACAAATGACAAACTTGAGAGATGTGGCCAATATCATCCCTTTCCCCAAAGAACGAAAGTCGACTTTAGGAGTAGAGAACGATAGATTGTCACATTCAAATAGATTTTTCTCTATAAATAGTCACTCTTTTGTTTGATAAATAATCAAATAATTAACGCAAACTATTCCCATTCGGTAAATTGCCAAATGTATATGTATAATTATTTTTTAATTATTGATTTCTTTTTCAGTGAAGCAGTAACTGATAAAGAAATCTTCTCGTGTACAAGTCGATCTCATGCACAGATCGACGATTGATTTATAGTCACAAAACTATGGGGTTCCCTTGTAATAGCGGCCTATAACGATATTTTGGAAGGGGTGAAGGATTTTAAATAGTATTTCATAGTTATCGCCGTCATATCGGGAATTTGGATGTTCAGTGCTACCTCGGACCCCGCAAAATTATCATTGGACTGGAAAAATTTATATTCGCAAAGAACATTTTAAGTGTATTGCTCAAACAAACATTTCACACACAAACACACACACACACCGCACATATGTACTTTATATGTATGTATGTATGTATGTATAAACTTTTTTTTTAATTTATTTAACAGAAGAGAAGTTATTTTTAAGTTAAGAAATAAAGAGGAACTTTTCGTATTTCATAAATTTGATGAATTACAAACAATGAATTTAAATTTACATATCACTCATCGTCTTATATATATATATATATATATATATATATATATATATATATATATATATATATATATATATATATATATATATATATATTCTTAGAGTAATAAAAACTCAATTTGTATACGAAATGGATGAGTTCCTCATAGTAATGTTGTTGACAATATCAATCTTTCGAGTTATATATATATATATATATATATATATATATATATATATATATATATATATATATATATATATATATTATCATTATGATTTGAATTTAAAGCTAAAAAGTGGTTTAATTCGTAAACCCTTTACAGTGTTCTGTGCACGAAAATGCAAACCAAAATTACAAAATCAAATATGAAAAAAAAAAAAGATATAAAACTCACGACTCTGAGTTACACGCTTTCGATTCTTAGGTGATCTAGTTTATATGAATTATTAATCTATCGTATTTTCTCACTTAAGAATGTTTCATTAAAAACACAGACAAGGTTCTTTTGAACAATTTTTTTATTCTCGTTGTCAAGAATAAATTACCTAAGTTTTATTTAAATTTGGCAAAAGGAAGATTGTCCGAAATTTTCACGATAAATTTTTGTCATTTAAAATCAAGTGACACTTTTATTTCTAATATCTACAATGCTTTCTGTCCAGAGTGAAAAAAAATACGGAGTAACCTTTTTTTTTTCTTTTTTACGTTAGTTTTCTTTAAATCTAAGTTGTCACGTGTTCATGATGAAACGAACGTTGAGAGCGGGATAAATTTATGTAGTGAACGACAAAGTCGGTACATACAAAGAACAGCCGTATAAAGTTTTTTTAGTTCTTAAACTAAACCTGAGATATCTCAGGAAACGTAAAAAAGAAAACAATAAAAAATTAAAGTGAAACCAATCTATGGTTTTTAAGAACACATCCTATATATATATATATATATATATATATATATATATATATATATATATATATATATATAAACAAAAAGTTTTTTAAATCACATCTTCCATGACTAATTGCTTCATATGTTACCAATAAACTAGGGAAGAATTTCTTTTCTAAAAAAGTTCCATCTGATAATTGAGTTTTCTATTTTAAAGAGAACCGATGAAACTAAACAAACCTAAAAAAAGTAAAATTTCGATTATTTCTGTTTTTATACTGCTCTACAAGCTAGCACTTGAGCACTTTTGATTTATCTAACGTTTTTATATATATATGTTTATATATATATATGTTTATATATATATATATATATATATATATATATATATATATATATATATATATAGAGAGAGAGAGAGAGAGAGAGAGAGAAAGAAAGAGAGAGAGAGAGATGGAAAGAGACATGACACTCAAGCTAACGATTATTAATCCAATTTTAAAATCATAGCAAAAAAAGCACAAAACGCGAGGGTCACGTTGGATAAAAAACATAATGTCATTTTCAGGTCAGGAACAATTGTTCATGTGTGCAATGGGTCAATAAATTTTTTAAAAACTTCTTTGTAGCTAAATGAACTATGTATTCCGTAACAATCACAGCCCAATAGACGGAGACCTAAAAATCAATCCAAAATCAGGAATAAATGAACATAACTTTAACATTTCGATTAGGTAAAATGAAGCCCATCAAAACGTGACATTTTGTATACAATATTCACTCAAAATTTCGATTAAAAAGATCACGATGATTTGATTTTAAAGGATTAATAATAATGGAAATATTCAAATTCCAAATTCAACATAAAATACCGATACTAAAGCATTAGCTTTTTTTAAATCTAA